>OMOV01052237.1:6841-17694 GCA_900312565.1 Beryx splendens | reverse complement strand
GTGGTTGTGTGACTGTTGTTTATTTTTGTGGGGGGGGGGAATCTAATCGTGTGGGGGGTCTGGAGGACCTCCCCCCAGGATTTAAAAAAAAGAAGCCATTTCCTGCAATATTCCATATATTTTTCTGCATTTGGTTTGCATAAGTTACTGTGATGCTTGAATCTCAATGCTACATTAATGAACCAAATTCATTTAAAGAGATGCTATAAACGCAGGAGAGCTGTCTGCAAAGGCTTCATTTATTTTTTGGAAACTAACATATACTGCACAAAATGACAAATAAGCCAGTTACATGAAAACATTATGAATTCATTTTGAATATGTTAGTTCTTTTATATTCTCTAACACTATCCTTTTGCTTTGGCATCCTACCTGTTGTGCTGACACTGCTAACAGAAGGCTATCATCTACAATCTGTTAAAGACATCTCACTTTAGCTTTGCTATAGCTTGTTAAACACAGTTGCAGAGAGAAAGACGGAGACCTTCGGCACACAGAACACGACATGGAACGTTAGCCAACTTAAACCTAGCTACTCTCAAAAAAACAGCAGTTGTTAGCTAGATAAATGTAGGTTGCATAACTTTTTCTTTCGCCTCTGTTGGAGAGACAGTAAGGTCTTCAGAGAAACACACCCGTGCTGTTTTATTTATTTATTTATTTTAACTTTTCTTTGCCCAAAAATTGTGCAATGTTAGCTGTTGTTTCATGGTTCAAACAATTATGCTGCTGTCACTCCATTGACGATCGCATCATCTGTGTAAATGCAGACAGAGCAGATATTATACATAGTCGTGAATTAAATATTAGATTGCAAAGATTGAGAGATTGAAATCAAATATTAGATTTTTAAAAAAATGTTGACTTTTAAAAGGGGTGAAATGTGGAGGGGCAAACTAATTTCCAAGTGGAGAGGCATCTGCCTAACTTGCCTAATGGTGTCGGCGTCAGCGCTGATGCCTCCAACATGTGATAAGCTTTCTTGCTGCCACTGGGTGACAAATCTGACATACAGTAATAGCTCTGACTATTGGGATACTGTGGCAGACCTCTCGCTTTCATCCATCCATTTTAATTGGCTCAGGCATTACAGGAATGCGATCTGCGAGGGGAGAGATGCATCTGCACAAATTTCAACCAATCACATTTAATGTATTCAGTGATTAGACCCTCACCCTAAAGAGGCAGCAGTGGATGGGACGGGCATTTCTCTTGACAGGGCTTCATTTTTACAAGAGAAATATTCTAACAAGGCCCAACCCCATGATTTCTATCTGAACGGCTGGCTCGCTGCCGTGACATCATCGCCTCGGCTCCCACTCCATTTCAAGCCCTCCCTGCAAGAAGTCCCTATCTTTCTGCTCCAGCAAATCTACTCCTTTCAACTATTGTTAGAGCCTAATGCACCCTGCCACACGGAGAATAGCCCCTTCTTAAGTAGCTCTCTATAAATAGCCCCCTGCTTAATCTATCCAAGAATTCATAGATTTCTTCCAGATAGAGCTGCTTCCAACCAATTTAATTCTGTTGGAGGCAGCGGAAGGCACTCCACACATGGCATGCATGCATGAAAGCACACCATACATTCCCTTGGACACACACACACACACACACACACATGGATGCATACAAAGTGAATGTATATGCAGTGTAGCCTACAGAAGTCACGTTTAGCCCAAACCTCCTTCGCGGTTGGAGGAGCAAGAGAAATATGCCGATATGTAACAATTAAATATTGATTGCTGAAATGACTCGATACCACATGCTGTGTTTCCACATTGTTAAAAAGCCTTTCCCTTTGGCGTTTCACTGAGTGCTGCAGTTGAAGATGTTTCTTTCTACATTCAGTATTTATCTAGAGGGCGGGAAGGACAAGTGTAGAATTTAGTCGAAACTTTAATATGCTTCATGTCTCAGATATGACATTTCTTTTGTGTCATTTTATTATATATCATCTTACACCATTCTGAATGCACAACCCCAGTTTTCATGGCTGAAAATACTGAGCAATTTGTTTCTATAATAACGGCTCGCTCTTTTACCAAAGATTTTCGATATTGGATGTCCATGTATTCCAATACCTGCCATGGAAAACTAGGACATATTTTAGCTTTGTTGTACAGAAAATGGAACACAAAAAGATGAACGGGGGAGTGTATGGCGTTTGGCAGTGGATGACAAATACATTATTGCTTTGCGCACAGCAGCAAACAATCCAAGCGCTGCTTTGGAGAGTGAGCTGTCACAGTGCCCGCACCCAGACAGCATCACACCATAAATATCAATAAAAGAGAGAAAGCGAGATGTCCTCAGGGAGACTGCAGCGAAGTACATGAATTAGAAATGTCACCAATAAGTTTGGAAAGAGGGGAACAGGTCTACAGCGCGGCTCTCGATTCATTCCCGCACGAAATAAAGTCTACCTTGAGGGAGATAGCGTCAAATGATAGCAAACCGTGGACTTCAGTACCTGCCAGCTGTAATGGGAACGACTGGGTAACCATCTATAAAGAGCTCGTGAAAGAACTGACGCAACGATAATGGAACATTCATGAACTGCCTTTGCAGGAAACAAGCGCATATTCTGTGCAGTCCCACATCCCACTTTTGCCGATGAGGTATAGCCGTGCCGGAATATGAGAAGAGGGCCGTGGGAGCTGGCCAGAAATTTGCAGCTAAGGTGTGAAAATTCATAGTTAAAGTTACATTTTCACAATAGTATAACTTTTACTCCCTGATGTTAGATACTGCTCAATAAAGGACAGACATGGTTTGTAAAAATTTTTTTTTTTCTCACATCACGTAACAAAGTTTCGTAGCGCAATGGTGTGGAGGAGGAGTGGTGGGTCTCACTCCTAAACTGATTGACCTGAATTTACTTCTTTTCTGGGGCTTTTTTGTATTTACTAGACATATGAAAGTGAAGAGAGACAGGAGGGATTGGGAGAAAGAGGGGGGATGACACGCAACAAAGGCTGTGGGCCTGTTTTGAACCCAGGACGCCCTGAATTTGCCCTTTTTTTGTGAACAATTGTTTTATTTTTATTGATTTATGACATACGATAAAACAAGTATCAACTGAACACTTCTATTCGGTATACCTTATAGAGGCATTATACTTTCCCCATTACAATATTACTTGCCTCAAGCGTTATTCAAGATAATAGTATGCAACATTCATGATATGCAGACATTAAACAAAAAAAATATTAGCGAGGCATGACTAAAGAAAAAGATGAGAAAAGCTAATGTCATGCAAAAGGGAATGTTTCTATCTGGCCACCACCCCCACCCACCCACACACACACCCAAGTTGATGACAATACGATTTGATCTTCGTCAACGCAACATCCCAGAAATGAATATTGGAGATTTTGGCACCATTCGTTCTTGCAATGGAACCTTCAAGAGGCAATAATCCAAGAATGAAGGCAGCCATTCCCGCTTGGACAATATATGGGTGGTTTCCATCTACATGCTGTAATTTGTTTAGCTGCTGTAAGACCATGGCGCCATCGAACCATGACACCATCATGATAGGACTGTGATAAAATGAAATCCATGTTAACTCTATGTAAGGTACAGCTATAATTAGCATTTTAATCAAAGTGCAACATCAACATCACAGACACATCACATCAAAATCATCTCAACAGCCTGTGGCCAAGCATATGCATCACAACAAAATACTCTATCCTTACATTCTATAATTGACATGGCATTTAATTTACAACTGCCCGCAGTGCTTTTCCACATCTCTAATGGGTTAAAAATGCACTTGGGCTCATACCAAAGCCCATTGAGATGTAAGAAGCGTTTGAACTCGGAGGCCTTATCAATTAGCTGTGATGTTTCCTCTGAGGCACCTTGTGAAGAGCCATTATGAGGCACACCTGGCAAGACAGATGTCTCGGCGAGGACGTTCCGCAAAGCCTTTTGTCCTCTTCTGATGACTTCACCTCCGAGACACACTCATAACCGAGATGGAGCACCGGGGCTCGACCGGTGATTTGTTAGATGCTGTATCACCGGGCGAGAGTTAGGGAAACAAAACTCTAACCGGTAGTGTTGCATGGGCTGAAGTCTGATGTCGCCTTTTGGCTTGCCCTGCTCTACTGCTCCCTGTGCTATTGTTCAAAAGAATTGGTCATAACAAAGATGGAGTATCCAGCTGGCTGGTCGTTTGTTTGGAAATGTATTTTCTGCCACTTGGGGAGAGTTGTGCAAGCAACTCTTGGCTCATTCTTTGTTAAACCCACCCCTTGAATTGTGGTGAATAGAGAGAAGAGGACTTTTTGCATTCGCTGCACAGTGTATTTCCTGTGTTTCATTTCCCTACCCCAGTGCACAGTGTCTGCTTACAGCCAAGTCATTACAGCATTATTGTAATCTGCAATTGCCAAAATGCAAAAGGCCCAAATAATAGCCTAACCTCTGGCCTGTCCCTCCTCTTTTCCTCAGCAGCAGCTCATTTATTAGGCGTCCACACTGGAGAGTTAACCAAAGACCTCTGATCTCTGTAGCATCACTTTGGCGAACCCCAGGGCTTTGTCTCGCTCTGTGGCTGTTCATGAGATTCCTCCTCTGGTTAACTAGTCATTTATTAGGCTCTGTATCGTCTCCCACTGGGAAAGTAAGCAAAACACCTCCTGACCTGCAGCTCATTTTGGCTCTATGGACTCACCATGCCCCGTTCCTAATAAGAGTCAGAGATGCGTTCAGTCATAACGGAGATGCTGTGCACAGCCAGCGAGTCATTTATTAGGCTCTGTTGTCTCCCACACGGGGAGAATTAGAGAAACACCTTTCTGACCCGCAGCCCAGTTTTTTGCCTTTAAAGCTCCCAGAGCCTGTGCATAAAGATTGGGGAGTAGTAGTGGAGCTGAAAATAGCTCGACTCCTGCCACTGTGCTGAACAATGTTTAATAAGAAAAATGCCTTGAGCCCTTTGTAGTAGGAGAAAAAAAAAACAGGTGGAACCACAGTTATTTCCTCGCATAGTCACGTTTTCTATCTGAAGACTATTCCTGCAGTGGTGCATCATGGGGTTTAGTGGCGCAATCCTCTTTTTCTTCTGCCTCGGGCAATAGATTGTAAATGTTGTCCCCTTTTTAATATCCAAGGTAGGACCACTCCTGCACTGTATATTGAGAAATAATAAAAGAGAGATCATGTGTTTTCTTATCTCATCTTGTGATTGCCATTGCATACGTGTCCACTGTTCAAAATACTATCCCTCTTTTCACTATGGTACTTTTTTATCTAAACACTTCTAATCAAACTTGTTTTAACTAAAATACATAAATGCTTGAGATATTTCGAACCGACAGTTTGTTTGATTGTTTTGCTTCCGTGTTTTTGACCTTTTTAATTTGGAAATGTATGCTTGTTTCACTGCTACACTGTCAAATGCCTAAATGTTTCAATGTGTTGTTTCAAAAGGTGGGTGTTGTGAAGCCCTTTGACATTGTAACAGTGGGCTATACAAATAAATGGAATGAATGAATCGAATGTAAAATGTAAATGATTGATTGACAGATTGATACTGCTCTATTTATTATTAATATTACTACTCACAGGGGCGCTCGGGTGGTGTAGCGGTCTATTCCCTCGCCTCGGGGGCCCTAAGCAGGACAAGTTTGGGGTCCATGCCCCCGTGTTATTGCTGACTTGGTCGGGCGTCCCTACAGACACAATCGGCCGTGTCTGCGGGTTGGAAGCCGGATAGGGGTTTGTGTCCTGGTCGCTGCACTAGCGCCTCCTCTGGTCGGTCGGGGCGCCTGTTCGGCAGGGAGGGGAAGTGGGGGGAATAGGGTGTTCCTCCGCACGTGCTACGTCCTCCCGGTGAAACTCCTCGCTGTCGGGTGAAAAGAAGCGGCTGGCGACTCCACATGTATTGGAGGAGGCATGTGAGAGTCCTGACCCTCCCCAGATCGGCAGAGGGGGCGGAGCAACGACCGGGACCGCTTAGGCAGGGGAACCATTGGATAGTCAAATTGGATATATATATATATATATATATTACTACTCAAAATCCAGTTCCAGTAATGGATAGTTGTGGTAGACAGGTAGATGGATTGCCTACTGTGCACATCACTTGCCAAGTGCTCAAAGCACTTTGTATTTCAGCTGGATATCTCATTTAGCCTGCTGCCTATGTGTAAGAGGAGCACTCACTAAAGCTGGTGTGTGGCATCCAGTTTTTGGCACCAAGGTGTGCAATTATCTATTTTAGCTGCCCCAGATAGGCATATCAAGGCAGCACCAGCACCAGCCATCTGGCTCTGTGAGAACTGAAGTCTCTGTTGGCAGAAACACAGACGTGCTTTCACCCTCCCTGTACGAACACCCACCATAAAAACCTCCGCTGTTCTTGTTTTACAGATTGTGAATTTGTCACGGTCACTTGGACGCTGTCTCAGTGATTTGATGTCCTCCTTTATTCCAGCTGCCAGTCAAATGGCCAGCCTGTCTCGTTTTACTCCTCCCGGCTTGACAGGCATTTATAGAGCATCACTGTAATTTTCAGATAAAAGAGGACCTCCTTCAAATCTTTGCAAAGCTCAAAGCTGAGGCTCTTTGTGAGAAAGTAATGGGACTTTTGAATGTTGCACAAACATACTGTCTAAAAGCACCCAGTCTAGAATTATACAATTATGTCTGCGCACGTGGTCAGGCTACTCCAAGTCATGATGGTCCCGTTCTAGGTAATGAGTTTCCAAATTAAGCATGAAGGCAAAATAACAAACGTACCACTCCACTATTATTTAAGATGAACAAACACATTGTTCAAACTGACATTTAACATATGTACATTCCTTTGAGCACAGCAACCAGAGCAAGCCAATTACCCTCAACAAGAACCACCCTAACCTCACTGACCTTGTAACAAAGCCCAATGCACAGTATTTGCATATATAAAGTACACACCACCACCTCCACGTAAAGGAATATTGTTGTTTGTGATGAAAAAAAGACGACGTGCTGTATTGACTTGACCGTGGAGATGTATGCGTAGGTCATGGCTATCTTTAGTGAAGTCTATTGCAGTTGTTATCTGGGCGAGAGAGGGCCAGCTGGGGCCTCACCTCGGGTCACTCCCCACCGGGCATTCATCTTAGCTCCAATTAGCTGCTTTTAGAAGCCGGCTATAGGCTAGTTACAGCGCTGTGCACACAGACGCCTCCGCTTCTCACACCTCGGCTCACAGTGCAGCCTTGGCCGTGTTCAGAATGAGAAATCTCAACGGATTTTAAATCTAATGACATTCACTGACAAAACAGCATATTAATGAATGCAATTACATTTCATTATGTTTCCCATATAGAACATAAATGCAAGATAACTCAATAATAAGGATAAGTAACACCCAAGGGGATGTTCTTTATGATATTTTGTTTTATACAGCAGTATAACAGTCAGAAGTTTGGTTTTTCATCATCTTAAAGCCATTTTGATCTAAAGGCTTACGCTTTAAATGCTTGAAATTTGTTTCTTAGACAAATATAAATAGTGAAGTTGATGCCTGTGTATGAATTTCTTTCCAAAGCCTTTGCCTTTCCATCAAGGCAATGTTTGGCTGCTTTAAAAAATCTAAAATCTTAGATTGCTTTGATTTATTTAACACTTTTTTGGTCACTGCATAATTCAATTTGTGGTATTTCATAGTTTGGATCCTTAACTATTATTCTAAAATGTGAAAAATAGTACCTATAAAGACAAATGCATGTGTCTGAAGTTTTGACTGGTAGTAGATTTTTCTCTTAGTAAGGACTGAATTAACACTTCCTCCATTGATGGGAGAGCACTGATACAGAAATATATTGACATATAATTCTAAAGATATGAAGGAAGCTGATTGGTAGGTAGAATCAAAAATTTCTCAGTATGAACCAACTTGGAAATTTTCGTCCTTTTTTTCCAGATTCAGCAGTCGCACCAGAACATCAAGCCAAGAACACCACTGTCACACAGCACAAGCAAACCACGAAACAGTAAGCACCCGACACAGGAGTGCTGTTTTTCTTTATTTACAGCAATATGTGAATAATCACTCCTACTGACTGAGCTTGAAGCGATGACTCACTCCACGATATTGGACAGCGGAAAAGCTGCATTGCATTTTAACGTTATTTAGTGCCAAGTAGGTGAAATCCATCGTACGTGTTCCACCATGTCGAGCAAAACGGAGAGAAGTGTTCCGGTTTGTTCAGGATCATTGGATAATGCTCAAGCTCTGTGTGTGTGTGTGTGTGTGTGTGTGTGTGTGTTGTTTTTGTTTTTTTTAATCTATCTGCAGATTCAGTACAATCTATTCACTCAAAATTACTTGATGTTCCTCCAGGTGCATTTAAGCCATGTTGACCAGCGGCAGTAGTATTGATTGGCATTTCTGCAGCTAATGATGGATTATCGATATTATTGATTTTGGCTGCGGGACAGGCAGGACATGACAAGGTATTCTGTTAGTCCAGGGAAATCCATACATTCAATTAGAGACACCCCTCCCTCTCTATCTCTCTCCTTCCATCAGACATCCCCCTTCTATCCTTCCTATCTCTCCCTCCATCTTTCTATCGTTCTCTCTCCTTCCCTCCCTTATCTATCTTCTCCACTCTTATACCGTTCCTCTCTCTTTACTTCTCTCTCTCCTTCCCTTCCTGCCTTTTCCTCTCCTGCGCTCTTTCCAGTTCCGCCATTCTCCCTCTGATTCACCTCTCCACTCTTTCTCCACCCCCTCCTCCTCCTCTCTATCTTTCTCCCCATTTATTCCTTCCATCTATCTGTCATTCCATCTCTATTTCCTTGTCTTGTTCTCTTTGCCCTCCCCTCTCTTTTCCTTTCTTCTTCTTCCCCCTCCCTATACCTCCTTCTACATGAAAGTACTGCTACCTCAATGATCGGAAATCTGGTGTAAAGTTAATGGAATTGACCCACAACCTCTGCCCTGTCTTTGTGTGTGTATGTGGGGGATAGTGTGTGTATAAGCTACAGAAGAGATATGTTTACACTGGTGTGCTTGGGCAATGGGGTGCCCCGGTAGCTCACCGATAGAGTGCGTACCATTTAAGGCTCAGTCCTTCCCGCAGCGACCCGGGTTCGAATCCGGCCCGCGGTCATTTGTTGCGTCTCTTCCCCTCTCTCTCCATACCTTCCTGTCTCTCTCTCTCACTGTCTAACTCTCAATAAAGCATAAAATGCCAAAAATAAATCTTTAAAAAGAAATAAACGGGGCAACAAAGTGTTTGTGTGATTTCACCTGTTTCTTTCTGTGATGGTGGGTGGGTAGAAGGGAAAGTCCGACATCAACCGGCACACTGCTGCACCGACTAACCGGCCTATTAGTCTGTGAAATAGCAAAATGGGCGTTTGTGTGTGCAGTTGTGTGCAGGCGTGCATGTCTGTGTGTGTGTGCCATGCAAAACGATTATTATGATTTCCCCGGCCTTGCATGATGATGCAGAAAATGATGCAGAAAAAAATTGCCCTGACAAGTGAAACGGCAGAGAAATATGCTGAAAATCGTTTGTGGGAGAGGCAGGCGGAAGGAAAAAGACTGGTTGTCATTTCATCTCTCCAGGATTCAGATGAAAGGAACACAATGCCGGGCTCATCGCTGTCGTGAGAGGAGGAGAAACCACATTGATCCGTAACCTATAATAACCGGGGGAAAATACAATAGACACACTGCACTAAAGAAATATGTTTCAGGTGGCTCAGTGCTACAATTCTACCTTTCTGATTGCTGTAGCTATAGAATGGTGAATTTATGTATATATACTGTATATATAAAGCCATGTGAATCATGTCATGAGTCATGTAAAGTCTGCTGCACATACTATGACTTGAAGCGTCACGTTGCACTGTATCTAAGGACTTTGTTGTCTGTGTACCATACAGTATGTTTCACCAGACTCATGTCGAATTGAACCTCTGCACCAAAGTAACAGAGACAAATAATTCCCGTACTTTGCAGCTATGTAGACTCTTTACCTTGATTAAAATTGTTCCTTAGCAGTTAAAATTTCAGTTACACAAACAAAGATATGACCCTTTGTAGCTGTTTGCCATCAACTATTTGTATCTGTCATTTTCTCTTACAGTGTTTGTACATTCATTGTCAACTGAGTATGTTTACATAACCCCAGTTTGCTCTATTCTTATTTATAGCCTGTTCTTCTATTACTACTTGCTGATCATTCACATTTATTCTAATCTAATGTAATGTCATCTATTGTTAATTCAAATACAGAAGAGCAATTTTCCAAACATGGACAATGTAGTCATCACTCTCTCTTGACTGGGGAGTTGAGATGTGGACTCGACTTCTTTAACTGTGCAAATTCCAGCTAAGTTAAATATAGACTACTGTATATTGTATGACATTTAGGTAGTGACTTTTATCCACAGAACCTTTCAGCACTATTAAAGTTGAAGCCAAAGGAGCACGAGTCCCAAACCGTTGCAAAGTTAGTCTCGCTTTCTTTTAACAAGGCAGCTTTTGACCTCAACCTGGGCTGCTACGCTTGAATCCGTTATTTTACTCGCATCAGAACTCGCCCATAGATGCTGGTCTGGAGTGGGTTTTGCAGTCTCTTTACTATAATGACCTAGGTTAGGACGAGGGGACGGGGAAACTGATTGCTTGTGTGTCCTTACAGGCATCTTCATCAGTCCTGTAGATGGTGTGGGATGTTTGAACAATGGGGGGGTGAGAAAACAAACAGCGAGAGAGAGAGAGAGAGAGAGAGAGAGAGAGAGAGCGAGAATGAGAGAGGGTGT
Organism: Beryx splendens; assembly: GCA_900312565.1. Lineage (NCBI taxonomy): Eukaryota > Metazoa > Chordata > Actinopteri > Beryciformes > Berycidae > Beryx > Beryx splendens. Next base: position 6,912 of record OMOV01052237.1, on the reverse strand, counting down.
GAGGAGAGGTCAAATACTATAGAAGAGAGAGAGAGCGGGAGAGAGAGGGAGAGAGAGAGAGGGGGGAGATG
>OMOV01052101.1:1476-18328 GCA_900312565.1 Beryx splendens | reverse complement strand
TGTTTATCGCTGTTTCATTTTCTTCTTTTGTTCTCTTTTTCTCTGTCTCTGTCTCTGTCTCTGTCTCTGTATCTGTATCTGTATCTGTCTCTGTCTCTGTGTCTGTCTCTGTCTCTGTATCTGTCTCTGTCTCTGTCTCTGTGTCTGTATCTGTGTCTGTCTCTGTGTCTGTGTCTGTCTCTGTCTCTGTGTCTGTGTCTGTCTCTGTCTCTGTCTCTGTCTCTGTGTCTGTCTCTGTTTCTGTGTCTGTATCTGTGTCTGTCTCTGTCTCTGTGTCTGTGTCTGTCTCTGTCTCTGTCTCTGTCTCTGTGTCTGTGTCTGTCTCTGTCTCTGTGTCTGTTTCTTGCTCTTGTGCCGTTTCTCTCTCTGTGTCTGTCTCTGTGTCTGTCTCTGTCTCTGTGTCTGTCTCTGTGTCTGTGTCTGTCTCTGTGTCTGTCTCTGTGTCTGTGTCTGTCTCTGTCTCTGTGTCTGTCTCTGTGTCTGTCTCTGTGTCTGTGTCTGTCTCTGTGTCTGTCTCTGTGTCTGTGTCTGTCTCTGTGTCTGTCTCTGTGTCTGTCTCTGTCTGTGTCTGTCTTTATGTCTATGTCTGTCTCTGTGTCTGTCTCTGTGTCTGTGTCTGTCTCTGTGTCTGTCTCTGTGTCTGTCTCTGTGTCTGTGTTGCTAGATCTCATCAAGGTGCAACAGCTGTGGCACTAATCCTGGACAACCACCCTGACACCGTGACATCACTGAGCTGACGGCTTGGCAAACGGGACCAGGAAACATTAAAATGTTTACAGACAGTGTGTGCGCATATGGGCATGTGCATCTGTGTGTCCCGATGACCTAATTCAAAGGCACCAAATGCTACCCAGTGTGGCTGCAGAGCAGTGCGTACACCTACAGTGACCACGGTGGTATTTTAACGTTTAGGTCCGTCAGCAAAACATCCTCACCGATTCTACATCGAAGGACGATCAACAATCTGCACATAATTTCTGAATGCTATAGATGCGTTATATGACCTCCACACCACCTGAGCCTATTGCAAACAATTATCCCAGTGACAAGGGACATAATTCACACAGGCCTCTCTCCCCAAAGTCCCCATGGCTCTCATTCCTCAGGGCCATCATTTCTATCTCTTGGTGACAAAGCACCCTCTGTTGGCCCGGGCCAGTATAAACCTGCAGCAGTGACACAAATTGAATCCTACTTTAAAGCCCCTACGTGTATAATTTGTATCTGATTATATCGTCCTCCAATTAATTTTGATACCATAAAAGTTTGTCAGTAGAAAAATGAGACCATCATGGAGAAAATTGGTTTAGTCTATGCGTCGCTTTCAGTCCGTTCATTTTCCACAAACAATCTCTCAATATTTTTAAGTCTTCAGCATACCGTCAGCTCCTAAATTATTTACTGTAAGAGAGCTTGAGCGGTTCCCTTGGTTTGGAGAAGCAGGTGGCTGCATTAACCAGACGGAGGGAAAAAGATGACACTCATTAAACGATGCTTCCTTGATCACCTTGTTTCTGATGTAAGTCTCATAACATCAAGGAGCAGTGTGCGCCTTGGCTCTCACTACAGAGATGAAGGAGATAATGACTGTTTTCTGGTTAATGGGAAAACGGTACAACCTTTATAAATATATTTTTTTCATGGACTTTAGTATTGAATTCCATATACGTCTGATTAAGTCATTAATATTAGATAACAGATCAGCAAAATCTGCATACATCAGGATATTTTCATCTGTGTCTATTTGAGATTTTGTTTCAGGTCATTGACTATATTTCCTTACATCTCCAGAAAGCTTAGAATCAGCTTTTTTACTCTGTATACACCATGTTACCAAAGAATTAATATTGATGGTGTGAAACACAAAAAAAAGCTCATCAGAAAGTCTGAAAGAAGCTGTTGAATTGTCTCTCCCTCTTCCAGTTCTCTTTGTGTTTCACAGCTTGACAACCACCGAGCGACCCGTCATTCTATTCAGCAGCAGAGGACAATAGTAAAAAAGGTACAAATTAGTTTCTATGCTGGTTATGAATAATTAGTCTTCCCTGTTACCCTGACCTTTATGTGGATTGAGTATTGTGTTTGAAGGGGAAGTAAGATTTTTTTTTAAAAGAAGAAAAAACTCACAACCACAGACACATATACGCAACCACTTCCACACACACATACACAGACGCAGCAGGCCTGTAACTGCCGATCTTTAATGTCTCTGCAGCACAGTGAGCAGAGGACGGAGCGATATATAAGACGACGGAGGTAGTTTGGACGGCTTGGGGGCGAGAAGCAACAAGAACACCTAAAGATTTCAATGCCTGTCCACACACATACATCTGTGTGAGCTCATGCATTATGGATGCTGTCTAGGCGATTATTTTCTCACTGCTCCGTTGTCTAGACGGAAGAGAAATATTTGCCCAGTGTGACCCCAATTTCTTCCTTGGCAACAGGACAGGAAGCACTACTGAATATGATTTGCATTGTAGCAGCGTGTCTCCTCCACTGACACACAAGCAGACGTTAACTGTGAAGAATTCTGGTTAAAAAATAACCAGTGTTGGGCTGGACAGGCAACTCCGAAAATATATAGGAAAATGAATCCATATTGCACCCCCTGGTTGTAATACATTACGTTGCTTATTACTACTGCAGATGAATTAAACGATTAGTTCTGTTGTATTTCTCTGTGCTCACATGACTGCTGGAAAAATTTCTAATGTTTTACTTCAACTGGAACAGCAGTTAGTTTTTATTATCATACCAAGTACCTGTTTTCAGTAATGTTCTACTTAGTAATAAGTTACTCATCAGACTTCTCAGCATTTATAGTCCAGCACCCTGAGATTACTCTTTTCTTTTTCTTTTTTTTTTACATCATTTTGGGACCCACCAGACATTGGTTCCCCACTCAGTCAAATAAACCCGTAAGCACTGTCAATATAGCAAATAATGCATAGTAAGTAGCTTGTAGCACTGTGGCACAACAATTACACAGTGGTGCTAACCCAGGGTGTTTAATTCCCACATGCTAAAACGTGTGCTCTTTTAATAAAGTAAGGGATGTGTTGATATGGCAATAATAGTGCCGTATGTTATGTTAGTAGACCTGTAATCCTTATGGAATAGGATAGTGTGGTTTTAATAATGCATAATTCCTTGTATCTGTTTATATGGCTGGTGAGGAAATAGTTTACCACTAGTATGTATTGTGGTTAAAGGTTTTTAAAGGAGTTGATCTGCACACCACGATGAAATGTGGACTTCTCTAAAGGGATTATGTGCTACTTGAAATTAGCAAGGTCCATTAGGCTAAGAGCTTGGATTAAGGCCTAAACCTCACAACAAAGTCCAGGTGAAACTGACTCACCTGATGGCCAGAGTAGGTCTCTCCTAATCTTATTTCAGATAGCACTGTTCACGGCAGAGAGTTTAATACGTATCCTTTCATGTTGTATGATTACAGCTGCAAGACTTAATGTAACTCCATCAGAAAAGTTCTAGTAGGCAAGAGCATCAATCATGACAGTAGTCTGGGGACTCATCTCTGACTAACCAGTGTCCATGACCTTATAGCACTCTATTCCCCTTTTGTGTTCTTTAAAGATTGCCAGATATTAGGAAGAAGAGAAATGTTTTGTTTTTCCAGAGGTGAAGATTTCTCTTATTTCACCTTGGATTGCAGAATCAAACTCTGTTTTTTGCTCAGCCTCCTGCATAGATAGACGACTCCTAAATGAGTTTGAATAATCTCCTTAGAACTGCTGGTCTTCACTAATAGTTTATAGCAAAGCATAGATCAATCTTGATAGAACAGTAGAGTACAGTATGTGAGCTCCCTAATCTGTTGTCTTTTGTCTCATTTTCTATAACAAACTAAACAATGGAAAATATGCTTCTGGAGTGTGCAGAGTATGAACCCAGACCCTGCAGGCACAACTGTGAGTAACATTTAAAAGGCCGTCATTTCTGAGGGCAAAGAAGATAAAAATACACACCTACGCATTCCATCTTACGCTTTCCTCAGGGTGATCTTAGTGCAAATCTTCTGCTGATGTCTCATTTTCTATATTGGACTTTGATGCACTTTGACACATCATTAGTGACGTAACCTGGGGTCACTGGGTGTTTCACGTCTTTCAACATCAGTCACCCTATAGTCTCTCTTGGCCATACCACCTTTCTCCATTGTGGACACCCTCACACAGGTGACCCAGCCAAGTGTGTCCATGGGTCGCTCCTCTTGACCCGCAGCCATCTTGAGGCCGTCTCTCTGGTGGTTCTCGTGGCCCTCATCTTGTGCATGCCTTTTCATGCCCAGGGGAGCGTAGCTGTTGCGTATGCAGAGGCCAGGCTGTGAACCCTCAGCAGCCCACCTCAATTGGTACACACCGCACATGCCACCCATGTCTCCAGCACTCATCCACCAGGTCTTCATACTTGGCCATGCTGCTCTCGTTGGCCTCCTCCATCCAAACCTCCCCCAGGGGTCAGTCAGCTCCGCTACCCCAGGCCCTACCAGTCCTCTGTGACGCAGTCGTGACTTAGCTTGCTCGATTGCATCCTGCACCTTCTACCTGCTTCCAGTCCTAAACTCTATGCCATCAAGAGAGACCTAGGGTTAGTAGTAGACCTTAGGGTTGGTGTTTTTTTGCTTAGGACAATGCTGCTCAATGCTGCTGGCACTTCTTGGAACGGCCACAAGAGAATATCATGCTGGTAAATCCAAACCTTGTACTTTCCTGTGAGCCTGGATTTGTCCACTGCTGCCAGGCACGGCTCTGCCTCCTGACTCTTCGCCTGGATATCCACTGCGCCTTCAAAGTGTAGGAAAACATCCTGCCCATGGATTCTGAAAGGTTTCTTCATGTTAGATGGAATCAAAGTGCTATAGGGAGAAATAAAACATGTCAGCCACTTTACCCCTCTCCAGCACCACAATTTGTAGATAAATGATGATATGGCATGTCAAGAGCAAAATAAACAAGTTTACTATTACTGACTGACCGAAAATACAAGAACTGAACAGAAAAAATGAATTCGTAGTTAGATGTCAGGATGAAAATTTGGCTTTGATGCATGTACAAAGCAGCAATAAATAATAAAACTAGTAAACATATAAAAGTTTGATGTACTTTTGATGTAAGTTTGTAAAAACTGATACCCTCTTGCAACATTGCTTCATGCTAGTCTTCTTCCAGGCTCATAATGCCAGGGCTAAAATTAGCAGGTTGCATTAGGTTCGGCCTTCATTGCTGTTTAGGGCTTCTTCAAACCCTAAAAGACAAGTTGTGCTGAAGCTGCAAGCATTTGGAAATGTGTATAAGTTTTCCATAAGGGATACTAAAAGCTCCTGGCAAATTAAATACAAAATAAGATCTAAGTTAACCGATTGGCAGGACATTAACGTTGCCACTGTAGGTTTGAGATTATGGATTCATTGCTTGCTCATGGCTACATCAAAGCACAGGTTTTTGCTCTGTCTGTCATATTTTACTGGAAAGGAAATAAGTACACAGCATTACTTGTCATGTCACTGAATCAACACTATAGCTTGGCCCTCACTAAGCCCGACTATGAGCAGTGTGGTTTGTCATGTTCATGTCGTGTTCCTCTGGTGATGTATGGTCTGTGTAAGCCGTGACACTTCCACAGGCACAAGTCCAAGGCTGACGCATATCATGTCTGTTGAGGCATGTGATGCACAATGCACAATGCAATGCAAAGCAGCTGAGTGCAACACAATACAGTAACACAAGTCAACACAGCGCAGTGCAGCACAGGACCACCAAGGACTGAGAGCTAATATTGTTTCTGTTGACAGAAGGAAATGGTAAAAAAAGAAGACTAAAATACTAAATATGCATTATATAAGGAAAAAGATTCAGCCTATCATTGCATTGAATCAATTCTTGATTAATGGGCACCATAGATTGGATTAGGGTTTTTTAATTAAATCACAAAGTTTATGGTGAGTGATCCTTATCACTGTTTTACTAAGCAATAGTCTGTAAGGTTTCCTTTAGACATTACTTTAACCCACATGAACTGCTCACATGGACAGATGCCTGCAGACAGCATATTTATCACACAAACGCAGTTGTTCCAGCTCATTAGATTTCACTGGCTGCACTCGTTGGTTTACAGTCTCAAACATGTCAGACGAACCATCAGTTCCTCTGTCACAGATGATCTTTTCTACTCGCTTCCTTTACTGTCTGTACCACAGTGCAAACATGAACATTTATAATGTTCCGTGCGGCTGGACTTCAACCAGGTGAACTCCCTTAGCCCCAGCAAGGCGTGATAAAAATGCATACATTTGTTTATGACTGAAAACAGACTGTCATTTTTTCTCTTCTTTTTGTGAAGGTGTTAGCTGATGTGCAGCTGCCTCTGGATTCTGTTCCTGAGTCAGATTTATGGCCTTTGTTGTGTTTTCAAATATCAGGGAGATGAAAAAGAAAAATTAACACCAGTTGGCTCAGTTATTACAACAAGCCATTCTGACCTAGCTCTGAGGTGCGATGTAAATGTGATGCAAATGAATGTGGGTGCTCTTCTAATCCAGAGAAGAGTGAGTGAAAGCTAGCAACCTTTACAAAACAGTCACTACCAGTAACCTTTGATACGCCATTTAAATTTCAGACACCTGCAGTACTTATTTTCAGTGTAATTCACAAATTTATCTGGAATATATATTCCTATGGCAGTAACAATGGTGACAGAAAGAAAAGAGAGTTAAATACTTGGGTAAATTCATACTGTAATAGAATAACTGATGACAAACAGAGGGTTTGTCATCAGTGTGGGAAACAGGTTTATGCAAACTTTAAACTGAAAACAGCTGAACAAAAGTCAGACCAAGATTCAAAGCATGCAAAATATTAGATATGAAGCTAGAGTTTGGGTGTGTGTAATGCACACAGATGTACTGGTCCATGAGTATTGAGCCTCAACATTTAGTACTTGAAGAACTCCAAGGGCTTTTCTATGAAATCACATGGTGTATCCAGTGTGGCCAGTAGAAGGCAGTGTGGTATTTTGCCTCAGTATGACCAGTTGGCACATCCCATCTCATCTTTTCACCTGTTGGACATGTTGAAGTAACAACAAGTAAAACTCTGTGGTTAAATATACTGTATAAAGTAAAGAGGGATTACTGGGGCTTGTAGTATTTGTTCTGAACAAATGTATTTTCAGGCTCCAGTGCATTTTTACATTTTGAGACAAGGCTCACATCATAACATGTATATGAAACCTTATAGTTATAGTTAGATCATTTAGACTATTATGTTTTGTACTATATTAAGGCTTTAAAAAGTCCCTCAGCATTCGCTAAACTTTTTTTAGCCACTCGCTTACACAGTTGTTTTGCTATGAGCTTTATGCAAGTGGGCTAATTTATGATATATGTCAAATACTACGGAGATAGTTTCATTGCATTTTAATGACATAGTTTTCTAGTAGTCTCCTGACTCAATGGATGTAAAATTCAGGTTGCAAACTTAATGTAACATTTACATAGCCAGTTGAAATACAGGGATTTACTGTGTGTCCGCACAACCAGTAACTGAAAACAACTAGCTTTAGCCAATCATATCCTTGTAAAACAAACAGCCAAACAAGTTCAACAATTCTGTCAAAAAAATATTCAATGATCAAAATAGAGAAGTTGATCACAGCCATCCCCATCTTCCTGATGCTGTATTTCTGTAATATCTATGTACTGAGAAGGAGTTTGTCTGCCATTTGGGTCAAAAGTAAGTTCTGAAATATTATTTGGCAGGATAACTAGGCCAGTTAATAAGAGTGATGTGTTGCAATACATACTGTATTAGATTGTCCTGGTTTGGAACATGACATGTAGGTTACATAAGTTATATGTCCAGGGCCGGATCATGGTCCGGCGAGGCCCCTGGGCACATGCCTTTGGCAATATTGGGCCACAGGGCCTGAGGCTTCAGAGGCCCCTGGCAGTCTGAGGCCCTGGGGCACTGGCCCCACTGACCCCGTCCATAGTCCAGCCTTGTATATGCCTGTATGTGAATAATTTCACACACACGCACACGCACACGCACACGCACACACGCACACACACACGCACATGCATACACACGTACACACACCTTAAAGTACTTTGTCATGTTACACTTGTCAAGCTACTTTAATTGATGTGATTTACAGAATGAAACATGTCCGCTGACAGAGGATACACTGCACTGAACCGTGTCCAGCTTCATAATGGAATAAGCCTTCCATAGCTCGCATAATAAGCCTGGCTGTGTCCCGGTCCTGAAACTCCTTCACAGGACTCCATCCACATTCTGCCGACTGTTTCAGAGTCATTTAGAGCTGAGTCACAGCTAAGAGAGGCATCGAGGTACAAAATTCAAAAGGCTAAAAAAATAAAAAAGGCTGAAAATAATATAAAACAATATTGAGCGTCTGGTATGGTTTTCAGACATGTAGAAGTCATTATAATTGTAGTCATTATAATACAAACAATCCGATTTACTGAATGTAATCATGTTCTGTCCAATATGTTTAAAAAAGGCACTTTTAACCTATTAACAGTATCATTTTATATTTAAAGTAATAATAGTATGAAACCGAAACATTACTATACTGCTGTCCAAATCCTTATGAAAATATTAAGTTATAGTTAAAAGTTATATCTAGAACTATTCAGTAATAGAGAGCGCAAGAGAGCTAATCACACTGGATTTAAGATGGCAAGAATGCAAATGTGTTCATCCATCCTGCATACGACAGGCAGTTGTACATCTCTTCGGAGTTGAGGGGTTGTGACTCAAGGTTTCATTCAGATATTGTATATTCACACAAGAATATTGATGATAAAACATGATTATCAGAAAGTTCCACAATCTGGTTTTATGGATTTTTACCTGTTTGTCATGTTCGTCTGACATTTGTGTGATACAATAAGGAGGTGGAAACATTGATCAACATGATGAATCACAGTTTTCTTCAAAGCCAGAGGATTTATGGTACAGTATGTAATTTTGTAATTTGTATGAAAACAGTAAAACTATTATTAGACTATTAGTTATTATGTTAGTTTTGCAAAGGCGTTTAGACAGCTGGGGGAATTGTTTCGACAGCTTGGGCCTTAATTTGAAGAGTTTTGTGTGTATCATTTGGAAAAATTATCTATGTAGTTTTGTATTTTGTGTAATGTAAAAATGTTTTGAGAGGTTGGACCACGGTTTGGAGAAATGTGTCAAATCAATTGAGAAAAACTGTAATAAAAAATGCACAAGAACACACACAAGTCAGAAGACATCCTGAAGTAAAGACGTTCCTTCGACAAGTCAGCTGTGCCAAGAGTTGGTCATTCTCTCCCCACTGAGCAGCCCTCCATAGGCACCAACATCCACCACATAAAAGACACAGCCAACATCACAGTGCGGAAGGAAGGACCCCTCGTAGTCCCCGGAGGCAGAGCCAGAGCCAGAGCCAGGTTTGGCTTGGATCGCCTGCCACCCATGGAGACAACACAGCTGGGACTGTTCCAGCTCTGATGGGATTCCTCTGCGATGGCACGCCAGCTCTCCTCCTCCTTCAGTACAAGTACAGTACATGTAACTGCAATCTGAGCATTTTGAAAAATTGAATCAGGCTCCTTTGATTTTACCAGTTTAAATTTGTTAAAATTGCATGACATGTAATTTGCATTGTTTGATCACTTTGGCTGATTAACTGAATTTGATCAGTCCAAGCTTGAGTCTGTATTCTATAAATGAATTCTTCTGGAACCAAGAAAATTATGTAACGTTCTTGCTATCCCTCCAACTCTAAAACATTTTGGAGGGAGATAGTATAATTAGTCTACTTTAATTTTTTATTCATGTCACCTATCACTAAACTTCACTCCTCTGTAATCACGACATGTGATGCACAACAAAACCCACTTACAGCGGGATGCATCCTGACTACCTGGAGCATCTGCAATGACTCAGAATTGAGTTACACACTAAGGCCTGTTTCTTGTACTGATCTGTTGTAGTCATAAAAAAAATGGAGTGAGATAAAATACAGGCTTGAACTTGCACATGAAATGATAAATTCTTAAAAGTGAAGCCTTGTTGAAATATTTTTCACATGTAAATATCATCATTAGAAGTTCATATCATTAGAAGCATACACAGTAACTTTGCAGTATGTGTGTGTACACTGTTTATGTGCTTGGAATTGGTGTATATCTGAGAAAGAAGAATACTTCCTGTGGTTTGGGGATGAGTCCTGGGTTAAGTGTGCTGTCTGGCTAGACCTCAACACAGCAGCTGGACTGTCAGGTAGCTCAGACAGAAGTAAAGATCAGTGGAGAAAAGGAAAGGGATTGAGTGAACCAGAGCCTGAAAATGAAAGCATGCTAATGATATTCCCAGCATATCATAATTCATTTGGGAAACATGTAACTGGCGCTACACCAAGGAGACGAAGAGCAGGGCTGTCTCCATCGCCTCCTGGTTGTCATGGATACAGTTGATTTTGGCCCTTGGGTCCTTGGGTCTTTTGATGGAAGTCGAGCATGGCCAGTTTGCTCTTTGCTGCCTATTGAGAATGTGCTGAAAAGACACTGGCAGTAAAACATCCAGTTTAGCCCATGTTAGCCAAATACACACTGAAACATCTCACATTAATGCTGTAATAGTTCCAAATACTTCATTTTCTCCCCAAAAATATATTCCAGAAAATATTGTGGCAGAATAGCGGTGTGTTAAAGTACTGTGTATGTGATTATATATCAATGTGCCTTAATAATGGCCACAATAAATCAACTCTGTAAATACTCTACCTCCTAAATCCCTGGGTAAAAAACAAACTAGCTCGTTTGGAAGAGGTTGTGGCTTCCCCTAGTGGACAAGAACTGGTAAAGCCTGTGATGGAGCAGGTTGTTCCTGCTGTGCTTGGAGCTCAGTGTGACAGTGCAGGACGGTAAGTGATCTAGGGTTTTGCAAGAAATTGACAGTGGAGTGAGTACAGTGGGCGAGCCATGGGGACGCCCATCAGGACTGGAGGAAGATTACTATAGATTACAAGCTACAGCCACCAAGCTCATCACACTGTGTTAGAATATCAACAATGACAGTGACGGAAAACACAATGTATTCATTCCAGTCTATTTTTCTATTATCCGATAATCAAGAAATGTGTTTCTGGCTTTTTACTGTTGTATTGATTTTTACTGTTGTATTGTTGTATTGATTATGTGTTTAAAGTATAACAATATGGCTTAGTATTCGAGGGAGATAGAACTGGAAATGCACAATCTTTTTTTTCACGTAGCCCATCAAATTTCACTCCTCTACACACAAAAATTAATAAACCGGAACAACCACATAGGATGCATCCCGAACTGCCCAGAGCATGCATAAAATATCAGAGTGGGGCAACTCAGCGACCACTGGTGGTGTGTAACAGAGTTACACAGTAAAGTCTGACCTGTGTATCTGTTGTATTCAAAAAAACACTCTTGAATGTGCAGCTGTCAATAATAGTTCAAGTTTGTGTTTACTGGGGAATCCTGTGGTTTGGTTTATTGAGGCATGTGCTATATTCCTCTGACAACACGAGCTTGAATCTTAGCTCATGCTATGTTTAGCATTTCTTGTTACTTTGCAGATGTCCCCTGTGTCATCTGAATATCAAATCAAACAAAAAATACAAATGGCAACGCTTGTCAGTCTGTGTACTCTATGTCTGGGCAAAAAGGAGGGTCTGGGATGGAGGAACAGAAAGAATGAGAGAGTATATTTTCCCCTGTATGCCGGTGCATGTGGGTGTCCTTCTCTCGCCCCTCTCCATCCCTGTTTTTGAACACAGCAGAGCAGAACGCAAGCGAGCAGCAGTCTGGAATACAGCTCATTTGTCAGTGACACGGGAATGCTGTGACCTTCCCAAGACGGGCAGGCCGTGCCGACTCAGCAGTTTCTCTTTCTAGCTGAATTACAGTCGTCATCCGCATGAGTGAGAATGGCTCCCCTCATACACAGCAATCAGCCACACCGGGAGGGTGGGGGAGAGCTGAAGATGCCAGTCTAACAATGACAAGCTCACGCAAACCAGGAGGGTTTTCAAGAATTATGCTTACCATAGCAACTACTGGACAACAAGCTAAAAGTAACTGAGAGGCAAAGTAGGTGATTAAGGTATACTGAGCGATACGCCGGTTCAAAGTGTTCACTTACACCTGTAGCAATGTGACAGACCCATTATTATGCACATCACTTATAAAATGCATAATTTGTCATTTGTTTCCAGTTACTGTGAGTGCTGAGCAGATATGCCTGTAGTGATACTGTCAACAGAAAACTTAATAATAAATTCTCACTCGTCAATAACAAACAGCTGTGCAAATGAACGCATCAACATACAGTGAGTGGACAAAATAACAGAAACACCTGACATTATGGATATTAAGTACTTAATTAGGAGTACGGAACCATTCTTCAAGAAGGAAAGCCTCCAGTTCTTTGAGGGATGAAGGGAGGAGGAAATCTACTCTGAACATCTGAAAAATGTTCAGTGGTGTTTAGAGCTGATGAGTGTGAAGGCCATGCAAGGCATTGGACTTCATCCTGGTCCTCAGGAAACCACTCCTGAATTTGTTCCGTTTCACTCCCCGCTCTCTTTGTCCTAGCTAGGAGCACGCTTACAGGAGGGGACAGGATCAGAGCCTAGACGCTACTGAACTCTGTATATATATTTGCATTCATTATGATTATGTTGATATTCTTACACAATGCAACTTGGCTGAGTAGAAGTGAGCATATATGTCAATTCTGCTCATTTAATGGAACAAAAATTCAACTTCATGAGCGTGTTTTGAATATGCTTTACTTTCATTGTACGTGAATTGTAAGAGAATTGTAACACATATTCAAAACATGCTTATGACTATTCATGATACCTTCATAAAGACATTTATAGGAGCTTACCTTCATTACACATGTAAGCAAAATGATCATCAATCCATTCATTTTCTAGCTGTTTATCCGGGTCATGGTCACAGGGACAACAGGGCAACCACAGCAGCCCAGACCTCCTTTTCCCCAGCAACTTTCTCCAGCTCCTCCTCCCAGGTGCTCCCTGGCCTGTTGGGAGATGTAGTCCCTGCAGCATGGTGTGGGTCTACCCTGGGCTCTCCTCCTTACTGGTCATGCCCAGAACACCTGGTGCTTGGGGGCCATCCTTACAAGGTGCCCGAAACATCTCATCTGGCTCCTCTCAAGAGGCGCAAGCGGCTTGACACCGAGGTCCTCCACACTGCTGAGCTCCTTATCCTGTCACGAAGACTGAGGCCAGCCACCCTGCGGAGAAACCTAATGTCGGCCGCTTGCATCCACAATCTCATTCTTTCAGTAATTATCCAGAGCTTGTGACCATAGGTGAGAGCCGGAATGAAGATCAGGTGGTAAATCAAGAGCTTTCCTGGTCCAAAACAGTACCTGCATTACTGCAGCCGATGCTCCTAAGTGGCAGTCAGTCTCATGATCCTTCTCAGCCTGTACTTGTGAATAAGACCCTGAGATACCTGAACTCCTCCACTTGGGGCAGTTACTCACCCCTCACCTGGATGGGACAAGCCAACTCTGGGGTGGTGGAACTCGGCAATGGAAACAGGCTCTCGGAACATAAAACTTTTAAGAATCCTCTCTGTAGTTCAGACACTTAATTGTAACAACAACCATGAGCATAGATGGCCCTTCTGGCTTGAAAGGGCCCATGCAACAGTTCATAAACGGAATCATACCAACAATTTTGAGCAAAGAGATGGCTGTATTAGTTCTACAAACATTTCTCAGAGGCAGAGCTGCTCTGGAGGGGAGAAATAATCTTATTTGTTGAGGTAAGTTAACCCTCAATTTGAACCACAGGAGCACAAGTTAGCTCTAACTGTCAAACTTGGCAACAAAGGATTTCTGGTCAAAAATCATGACTTCTTTTGATTGTGGACGGTAAGCAAGCTGGCTAAGCTGTCGTTACACAGAACATTTATGCTGGGTTATTGGTGGAACTCACCTGGGTTTGATTTGTGTGTAAAGATGTCTATTTGGGGAAGAGGGGAGTTATTGGTTATTAGAAATAAAAGGGGACTCAATGGGACCGCGAGAGAGAGATATGTATATGACATGGAAGATAGCTGAAGAAACTTGGTGAAAGAGAATTTACAATATGTAAAGGTCAATAATAATAATAATAATAAGAAGAAGAAGAAGAAGAAGAAGAAGAAGAAGAAGAAGAAGAAGAAGAAGAAGAAGAAGAAGAAGAAGAAGAATTTGAGAATGTGAGAATAATAAGGATAATTTGAATCTTCTAAAGTGCTGCATATCTTACCATGACCACCTCATAACTTTGCCACCCTGCTATCCATATTCAGGGCTATAGCTGCAGAGTCATATTATTAGCATAAACCATAATTTGGTAGATGGCTGCCATTACATTTAATGGGAAGCTTAGAGGGGGAAATAGGGCTATGGTAATGCCTTGGGGGTGCTGTCCGACCTTAATGGGAGAAACACTGCAGTGGCAGGTGGAGCAATAACATTTGGTATGTGTGGAGGCAGATACTGTGGTCTGGGGAGCAGGGGAGAGGGAAAACTGATACCAATACCAGAGCTGTCTGACAGGTGCGTACTAGGGCACCGAGTGCAGATCACACCTTAAACAACTGGGATGTGAGAATGGCAAACGCAACCTCCCTACATGTATAATCTTCCTTTGTGATAATGGAAAACACTCAAAATGAGCTGGATAGCTAATATTTATTATTTGCAGTAATCAGAGATTGATGTGATCGTAATTAAGTAATTAAATAAAGTGCTTCACATAGAAGCTTGGCAGAGGATACAAAAACAGTAAAAACAAGATCAAAAACAAACATATCTTTAAAAAAAACCATCTTGCCTAATAATAAACTTGTGTGTGCACCCTTAATAGTGTATTTACCCTTGTGCCTCTGCTCCTACACATACAGTTTTAATTATTTAGTGAGTGCTTGGGGATCCCCATGGACCCATTTGTTTAATTTGTGATCCACACACCTTGCTTTATTGACAGTTGCACACACCGTTCTGAGAGCATGACGTGCAATTATGTAAGAATTATGTAATGACCCACAGTCTAGTGTAAAATCCTTTGTTTTCTCAAACTGTTAGGCTTTTAATACTCTTCTAGTTTGTTGGCATCTTAATTAGAAAGAGGGAGAGGGAGACACACATAAGCAAAAGACAGATAGAGAAGATGATAGAAGCAGTTTATTAGGGATTAGCTGACTGGCTGTTGCTTGCTTCTGTTGTTTTTGTGGTGAAAGAAGCGTCCTCGCTCCACACCTGGCTCTAGCTCTGACCTGTGGGTCTAAACCAGCTCACTGGGACTGTGGAAGTGTAGCAGGCCTCTCTTTCATCACATCCAGCAAATGTGTTTCCACAGTCATCAGCTGCCTCTCCAAATGGATTGTGTCCTGTAGCATGGAAGTGATAAGTGGCGACCCTTGATTTTTTAGAACTGAAATTCTGCTCAGGAAAAGCTAAACAGAGATATTTAATGTATATGTTAATGTAAAATATTTAAAAGTAGCCCCTTTTGTGCACTTATTTCAAATGTTATAACTGCTGCTCCATAAAAGCTGTAGGTTTGCTACACATCTCTTTTAATAATTTGGATTTTTATTTTTATTTTTTATAATGCAATAGATCATTTTGTTATTATAATGCAGATTTTCATGATGCAACGGCACAATGCCTTTCACATTGCTGCTTCAGCAGCCTCACTGATCACCTGGAGTAGTTGTGATAAAGGCACAGTGGGCCGTGTGACACGTCAGGGGAAACGTTTTCAACACAGTGATGCACCATCATCAAAATCATTATATGTACTTCATTTGTTGTTCACTCCAAATATTTTGTCTTGCATTATGCAAAGTTAAAAAAACATAAATAACTGAAACAAAATGGTCTAGGAGTGATTGCATCTGTGACAAACCTAAAGTTTTTATGAACATTATTTCCTGCACTTTGTCAGCACCTCTAAGATCTGCAGCTATGTACAGGAGACCACACTCAGATTGGATGGAATTGGATGTAATGTAACTGAATTAACTGAAACGAGCACATGAGTGATATTAAACGTTAATTAAAATTAGAATTTTCCTGTGCCTCTTACTTATTTCATTTGGATTGTGGAGTGTTTTGAGTATGTGAGCATCATCTTCCAGAGAGTGTTCTGATAGCAGTCAGCTGGAATAAGCAGATTCATCTTGTAACAATACAAAATTTGTTACAACAATAATATTATCTGTTTTGTTGGGAAGCTGTTGTATTAAACATTTTCCAGCTTTTTTTCTTTTAGCATTGATTTGTGGCTAATAAACTTTACATTTCACAAATGCAGAGTCCACTTTAGCAGGAAGGAAGAGGTGGTTATAGGACCATGGATAGAGAAACACAGCAGACTTGTACTGTCCGGTTCCAACCGTGAGCAAAGTATTGAAGTCATGGAGGGCTACAAAATATACCATGAAGGTGAGAGAGGTAGCTTGGCCATACATGTAAGAGAGATGTTGTTGAGAAGATGAATTTGCTTCTAATTTGCACCAATTTGCAGCTGGGGACTGAATCCAGATTTTCTAATAGGTCAAGTCAATTTTATATAGCCCTCCATCACAAAGCATGTCTCAGATGATGTTATATACATATGTGTGAAGGTGCATAATTGCATATATGGTTTGTTACTGCTCTCTGTCTCAGTGGGTGAGAGGGGGGTAGAGAGAGAGAGAGAGAGAGAGAGAGAGAGAGAGAGAGAGGGGGCACATGGGGTTTTGTGAACGGTG
>OMOV01052067.1:7413-19271 GCA_900312565.1 Beryx splendens | reverse complement strand
CCTACACGACGCTCTTCCGATCTCGTCTATACGCTTCGACTACGATGCTGTTTTTATAGGTTAACTTTGACGAGCTTCTCCCAGTGTCTGTAGTTTTCTGACAAAACTGTTGCAAGCTGAAGGCTAACTACATAAAGAGACCAACAGCTGAAGAGTCATGACCAATGAAATAACCCGAGCCATTATTATTAGCCTTTCTGCTTTATGTGAAGTGCTTTATTTATAGGCTGCTGTGCCATTTGGGTAACTTTATGAGTGCGCGGATGCAAAACGAGGCTTAGTATCACTTTCCAAAACGTTGTTAAAGGTTTTCTGTGGGCTATATATGCGATTAAATGGCTGTGAGGTGCACAGGTGTTAAAAAGTTAACCTCAGTGTAACACTCAGAATGTGACTGGTTGTGAATGAAGGCAGATTGTTCATTGAATGCAGCACATCAGGAGCAAATGTTTTGCTGTGATGCCATGATTCACTGTCTTCCTGATCACTCACTAGCAACAGCAGGAGTGTATTTTTTGGCTCGTGTTGAAGTTAAAGTTAAGCCCATGGTTCCACTCATTTGGTTTTCTCAATCCCATTCCTTTTGTGCCAAAAGCACTCCCTGTGCTGTCACCACACTTCTGCATCGTCTGGGCATTGTGCACACACACAGAGGATATGCAGTGTAGTGTGACCACCCACAGCTCTCTCACCTTATCCAAGGCGGCTGCAGAAATGTACTGTGATGCCCACTGCAGTGGAAGAGCTATCTGGCTGTCACAGTGACACGAATGAACTCAGAGAAACGGACAGTCATTGCATTGAGAGACCTAAGGAGAATATGATCTTTTTAAAGTGACTTGCAACCTCAGAATGTACATTTACATCCATGAAAATGTACATTATTTACATCCATCCAGGCATTCATTAGCCTGTCTGTCTGAATTTAATTGTGGGGATGCATCATCTAAATTTAGTGTGGTTCCTCCATCCAGGCTGCGCTCCTGGGGATAATCGGGAGCATAGAATTGTTTCACCATGACTCATACTCAGATACCATGTTCCCTCATTCAAAATAACTACAGTAGAGGCATTTGCTTTACTTGATTGCATTTCTGAATGTGTGCATTCTGTTATTTCCTTTTGGGTCCATGAAAGCGTTATGAAACGAGCCTGTGCTGAAACAGCGGCGCGCTGGGCTTCGACAACAGGGCTGCATGACAGTCAACGAAAACCAAAGAGGCACTTCAGTCAAGTTGCATCTTAGATTTGTTGTATAAACTGAGCGCACACACAGTGACATCCACTGGTCTTGCCCCTCAAATTAACACTGCAAGCGGGTGTTCACTGAAAGGTCACTGACTTTGTTCTTGAAGGAATGGTTTGTGAAATCTCGCAAACAATGCCCGTGTCACCGAGACCCCGCCCGCACAGACTGTAGATGAAAGAACCATGTTCACTTATGCCTCCTGTTTCTGCTGCTTGAGGGACACAGTCAGGCGCTCATGGGTATGTTTATGTGTGGGGTCTCTTTTGTTCTCATCTCTACCGTGCTCTTTCATTTACATACTTAACATTTCCCGCTTTCTGCACTCAGGTGTCCCGAAACAGTTGAAACAAGTCGAAGTTTTGCCCAACCGTTTATTTATCTGATTGCCGTTTTCAAGCAGCTCTCCCGAGAATCCAGTTCCACACGGGCAAATGCGTGGAGAAAAGACCCCTCGCTGTAAACCACACATGAGGAGGCGTGCGATTTGAACAGCGACGTGACAGTGCCAAAATACAATTGAGCATGCATGTCCATCCTTGTGGATTTAAGGGGGGAAATGCCAGTGCGTTCTTCTTGGCCGGTTTTGCAGAAATGCGTCTCCTTCTGATGCGTCTAGAGCCAGTCAGATGAATGAACCTGAGGTACAAATGAGAAAGGACAATAAATTCAGCCACTGTGAGTCATCCTCAATCCACCCATGGCCTGAGGATGACTAAAGCAGGGGGCTACTGTACGGGCCACTGGATTTCCACTTGTGCGTTTCCAGCTGCATTTAACGATTTCCTAACAGTTGCAACAGTCGTGTCTCGTTAGGTGCGTACACCGACCCACACCTGGCTGACAGGTCATCGGATTCCTGTTCTGAGACTGTTAACTTCTGGCGGACTTGTCAATCGCTTGCTGTATTTGTAATATGCAGTAGGGATAAATACAGTGCAAAAGTATATTTTCTTGTGCAGCTGCTGCTAGCTCTCCAGCTGACTGTCTTCTTAGGACTAAAGACAAATGTTCACTGTCCTGTGAACACTAAAGCTGCACTAGGGCTGGGCAATAATTCAATATTATCGTTTATCTTCTCAGTGGAGTCATATCGTGTTGATATCGTGATTTTGGGATATCGTAACACACAATTCTGCTGTCTAAACTGATGATAACAAGCAAATGTAAAAGACAAAATGAGGCGTGGTAGGAATATTATTTGAAAATTTCAGTTTATGTTTGACATCACACCTAAAATGACCATTCAGTTGAATTTGATTATTTAAATTTTACTATATTGTATTGTTTGCTCTCTGCGATCAGCTATTGATGATTGCCCACCGGATGTTCAGTTGGTTGGAGGACTAAATTACGTGGTTGAGTAGTTTGATTTAGTTAATTTAGACTACACAGTAGATACATTTTGGATTCGGTCAAGCAAACTACCCATTAGTGCATTAACCCTTTTTAGGAGTGAAAAAGTGCATTAACTGGCATCAACTTTATGCCGCTTTGCCAGTGAGTCAGTTGGCCCATTAGCGGTAGGCACAGCTGACTTCCTGTCCTTGCCCCTGGGGGGATGAAGCACAAATGAATCAAATTCAGAGTAAACGGGCATTTCTTTACAGGGAAAGAGATGATGAAGTTGTGCGTTAACCTTTGAATACGCGTGGGATTCTCGAGCTCATTAAAAAGTAAACTGGTGGTGCCCGGGCATCGAGGCTAGATGAGAAAGCTTCGGAGCGCATTAGCCCAGATTACAGGGCAATGTGAAATGGCAGGGAGGTGAGGTAGAAGAAACAGCTGGGTCCGTCCGCCACGCTGTTTCTGGAACATGGGGCCCGAGACAATGTGGGGACGTCAGAGCCTTTCATGTTCAGGTTGAAGGTTCCTGTCAGGGCAGGACAGGCCCAAACATGTCCGACTCCCTCCTCGCCACCTCCGCATCCACTACCTTTGTGTACTGCAGTTGTGGCATTAAAGGGAAACACCTTTCTGTTTTAAAATTCGGAGTTGTCGTTTTTCTACAGTGTAGGAGAGTCCAATCAATATTTGTGAACGTGAACAATTCTCTCCCAAAGCCATAAGAGCCCTGAAGCTGTAATTTCATCCAGATGCAAAGTCTGGTGCTTTGTTTTTTAGGAAAGGTGGTCATTATACTAACGGTAAAAGCTTTAAAACGATCATGATTGTGCTCTCATCGTACTTAGATGCACTTAAATTGTTATGGACGAGCACTCGAATTACCAACACTAACAACTGGCCCACCAGGAGGGCAAACCGAAACGCATCCACAGAATTTTACAAGCACTTTTAAAATGAGGTTTGATGTATAATTTGGGAAATGTGCACTGTGTGTGTGTTATGAAGCTGTGTGTGTGCTTCCCACTTCGGCTGCGTGTGTTCCACTTGTAAAGAACAACCAGGATGATAATTAGTCCAGCTTTTACATCTAAATGTCACATGTTGGCTATATTAAGACCACAACGCTTGACTTGACTTGCTCTGTGTTTGCCATGTTCACTGCTACTGTACTTTCTATCCCAGCTACCGTTCCTAACGAAAGTCAATGCAGCTCCGTTTGATTTGAATATGGTGCACTTCACACCCTTGAAAAGACGGTTAACGCCACATTTCAACATATACTCTACATTCTTTCTCCCCCTCTCTCTCTGCTCTTTGTACATCTCTCTCTCTCGCCCCTGTCGCCCCTCCTCCTCCAGCTTCCTTCTATGGCGATGGCTTTGCACAGCTCAAGGCAACAGAGTCGTCCGACCATAACTCGCTCCGCATTCGCTTCCGAACCTCCAGCACCAACGGCCTGCTGTTCCTAGCTGCCGGTCGGACCGACTACTTGCTACTGGAGCTCCATGCTGGTCGCCTGCAGGTGGGTACATCCATGGCCCCAACACATGAGCGTATGTGCTCAAGCATACATTCACACTCACACACACACGCACACATATATGCACACTTATATATGCGTACTACAGCAACACAGCGCTTTGCGCACATGCTGTACATGTACACAAATACACACATACACAAACAGACTGGCCACCTTAAGCTATGTCTCCATCTCACTTCACGGTGTCATTCTCTCAACACGGTAACACAAGCAGACAGACAAGCTTGCTTGATGTGATTTAACTCCATGCCAGCCATTTCTTGTCACAATGGGAACTAGGACATTGTGAAATAGGTTTAATTAAAGGAGACGTTATGCGAGGATCTGTATTTTAATTGTATTTGCACTGAATGACAAACTCAGGATTTCCTTGAATTATGGAAAATGGGGAAACCATGCTGTTGTTATGAAAATCACTCCAAACTGTAGGATTGTCGACTTTGTGCAGTCCTTTTGTTCTGTTTAATTGGATTTAACACTATGCCTTATTGCGGCCAGCTTGTTCTGTAGCAAAGAATGTGTTGCTGCATAGCCAGCGTTGACTGCAGTGGCTTTTGCTTGAGTCACTAACAAACTAGAACCCCTGAAAATCAGCCTTAAAGCTGACTGAGTGAACAGCTTTCTTTAGACTGACATTATTTTAAGTCGCCTGTTGTTCAAATGTGACATTAACAATAAAATCAGAGTTAATAAAATTATCATGTTGATCATTTAGTTATCATAGCAGCTCAAATTGAATGCGATTATTGAATTTATCCAAAAAGGTTTAACAAAATGTGATCTGTATATAATCAATAGGGACAGAGAGCTAAAGTAGGCGTGTTTTTTTCTGTTGTTTTTGTTTCAGCATGGTTTAACATGATGGCCAATAACGGATCATAATCAAAAGCTGACAGTGACAGTGCATCCTCCTTTGCCTCATGGCGTTTAGCCAGCACTGCTATCCACAGCAACTTGCAATGAGTGCCGCAGTAGAATAATTAAAATTCCTAGATCACCAGATTTACTAGCAGCCAACAGTAACGAGTGCAGCGTGTTCCACTGACTCTGCCGTTTTTATTGTTAATCCATATTACACTGTAGATCATACTGTATATCAACAGCAACAACAAAAAAGCTTACTTTCTCCATTGCAATATTTATGCTTCTGACTCTACATGTAATGGGGAAAAACAGGTAGGACCTATTTGTTTTATTACTTGCTTATCTTATTTATGGAGATTTACTCATGAGTTAATACCACAATACCAAACATGTATTCACTTTGGACTCACCTAAAGAAGTTTAGGATGGGTTTGTGTTCCAAACAGGAGACACTATTTTTGGCACAAGAGAAAAGCTCTGCTGGCAGGATCTAAGAGTGAAATAGATGTCCCTTCAAGACTGCTTCCAAAGCGTCCCGTAAGCAGCTCTGCCAGTCTAAATCAGCACACAAAATGGACGGATGAACAAAAGCTTTGTAATGCACGGATATATTTAGAAGAAACATTTCAGGAAGTCCTGAGAGACGCATTATAGCTTTTTTGCACTCTGCATCAAACTCGAGAAATTCTTGTGACTAAACTTCTATTCGTGTTAGACTTGCGCCGCTGGCAATGAATTGCACTGACAACTATGTTGCATTGTTGTACTTCAGTGAGCATGAGGAGTGAACTACTCATCTCTGTTCCTTAAACTGGCACAGGTCACCAAATAAAGGCTTTTTTTTCCCCCTTTGCACAAGTTATCCCGAGGCTCGGGGTCTCGTTCCATGTGAGTCGGAGATGAGCATTGCTCCCTCGAAACCCCTGCATGAATAGCTGGGACTCGGCAGCAAGCCTTGACAAGCATGTCATCTAAATGCAGCGTTAGTCTGCGATGGTGACATGATGCTCCGAGGATATAGCTGAAGGCTAAGAGATAATGGTGCTCTTCCTGCCTGAAAACACAGACAAAGCTGGCGGTTTTAACAACAGGTGACATCATGGAATACAAGTGCTGTCTAAATGATGTACTTCCTTTCCAGGTGTCACAGGATCTACACTTAATCGTATAATTCATATAAACCATCATATCATAGGTTATATAAAAAAATCCTGTCATTTGATACTGTGAAAATATTTAAGAGGGTGGTTTATGTACAAGAATCTATGTTTTGTATTTTTTTTATACTTATTATTATTTAACAATATTTTATTTTAAGGTTAGTTAAACACTTGCAGCTAGCTACATGCTTGATAAACAATAACAATCAAACACAAATTTAATGTGTTGTACCATACGCTGATAAACCTATGTTTCATTTGTATTGCCGCGTGGGTCACATTGATTCAGCAGGTGTGTTTGCCTTATATTGCTCTAATATTACATGTTTTGTAATCTAGTTGTTTTGCTTCTACTCTTAGTTGAAACTGGACCTTGGATCTGGGGAGGGACTGTTGCACTCAGAGAGAGGCACCCAGCTCAACGACCTGGCCTGGCACTCTGTGGAGGTCCGCCATGAGCAGCACAGTGTCACTCTAACTGTGGACAAGAACTCTCACACCAGCTTAAAGATGCCCGGACCCCGTCACGATCTCGACATAGTGGATGGTCTCTATGTTGGAGGCTCGGGAGGCCTGGACAGACTTTATCTGCCCAGAGACCTGACTGGCTTTCGTGGCTGTATGGATGAGGTGGTCTTCAACGAGCATGACATACTGTCATCGCTGAGGCCATACTCTGGATTCAAGAGTGTCCATGAGGTGTCTCTAGGCTGCAGTCCCCAGTTCTTTGCCAGTGAGGAGGACCCTGTGAGCTTCTTCAGCTCCAGGGCCTATATTTCTCTTCCACCCTGGAACGGCCACCAGGAAGCGGTGTTTGAGTGTGTGGTACACACTTCAGCCAAAGAGGGAATTGTCCTGTACAACTCTGCCAGAGAAGGAGACTTTGTGGCTGTGGAGATTCAGGAAGGTTTGCCGGTGGCCATAGTGGGGAAAGGTGGAACGAAAATAGAACTTCGCTCCCTCACATTTGTTAATGACAGGAAATGGCATTCTGTCAAGTTGTACTTCAACTCTAAAAGCCTTGAGCTGACTGTTGATGAAGAGATGGTGAAAACCAATATTGGCTCTCGTTCAAAGGGACTTCAGCTTAAAGGTTCTCTTTTTGTTGGTGGTATTGATGACAGCACCAGGTCAGAAGCCAGGAAGATGGGGCTGGTCTCTGTGTCTGGAAAGCGTGTTCGCGGAGGCTCTTTGAAGGGATGTTTGAAGAATATCAAAGTCAACGGTGTCAAGACAGGTCTCTCCAATGCTGTAGTTACCAAGGATATCTCAGTTGGTTGTGAGCCAGAGAAAGAACCAGAACCGTCTACCACCATGAGTCCAACTGTTCCACCATCCCAAGTTGAGTCCGTGACGCCAACACCAGCACTTCACATGTCCACTCTTGCAAGGGGCCTGGACAGAAGGTACGGCTCTAACTTTGTGCACCTCAAAAACCTTGTGGTCCCAGAGGGTGGTCGAGCATCTCTTGAGTCCAAACACATCAAAGTTCTCTTGGACTTCAAGAAGCTTGGCATTCGTCAGTCTCAGATTATGTTCAGAATTCGGGAGCAGCCTTTGCGTGGTCAGATAAGGCTTGATGTTGACCAGGACCAAGAGGAGAACACTTTCAGCATGTTGGACCTTTGGCACGGACGAGTCATGTACATCCATGGAGGCTCAGAAGATCCAGATGACTTTTTCATGTTTTCAATTTATTCCAGCAGTAGGAAGCAAGTTCCTGATTATTTGAAGGGGAACAAATTGTACCGTTACAATATTACTGTGACCCCCACCAACGACGCACCTGAACTGAGTCTACCTGAAGGGAACCTGTTTGTCCTGTTGGAAAACTCCAGGAAACACCTAACCACGCAAGTTCTGAAGGCCACAGACATTGACAGCAACTACACCGACCTTGTCTTCTCTGTGCTTGGCAACCTGAACGCAGATGCAGGATATTTGGAAATTGAAAACGGCCCTGGTACTGCAGTGACCTCATTCTCGTATTCAGACTTGGAGGAGCTGAAGGTGTACTACGTTCACACAGGGGTGAGGAACTCGAGGATAGTGCTAAGAGTTAGTGATGGGGAAAAGGTCAGCAACACTGTGGTTCTAAGGGTCATGGCTGTAGCACTGGAGTATAAGATTGCCAATAACACAGGCCTTGAGATCATTCAAGGAGAGACAGCTGTGATTGGATCAAATCAGTTGGCTGTGCAAACCAATGCTGTAAAGCAAAATGTAGACATCCGTTATGATACCATCGAGCCCCCTCAGTATGGAGAACTGCAAAGACTTCACTCAAGTGGCGAATGGAGGCCCACCGACTCATTTTCCCAAAGGCTGCTAGAAAAAGAGCGGCTACGGTATGTTAGCACCTACCAAGAAATTCAGACCTCCAATGCCACTGATTACTTTAAGTGCAAAGTCAGTGTGGCTGCAAGGGCAACCACTGAACTGCTCTTCCCAATCACTGTGAAGTGGGTGAGATACAACCTGGTGAGGAATGTAATGGTAGACATGGATAAAGTTAGAAAAGTGGCCTTGGACTCCGAGTATCTTTACGCCACAGCCGAAGGTACAGCCCTCCCAGAAGATGAGCTTTATTTTAGGGTTCTCGCCACACCAAAGAAAGGCAAACTCCTGCTTGACACTACAGTCCTGAGGAAGAACGCAACCTTTAGCCAAAGAAACGTCACAGATCTAAAAGTACATTATGAGCTCGTCGACAGGCCTTACGAAGATACAAGCGACAAGTTCAGATTTCAAGTGTTCTCCAAACACGCTCAGTCGCAAAGCTACGATTTCCAAATCTCCGTCAAAGCTGACGTCAACAGTGTGTTCATGAGAAATGAGGGACTGACGCTTTTGGAGGGAGAAAGTAAATTGATCACAAAAGATGAGTTGTTTGCAGAGACGTTAAGTACGAAGGATATGTACTACACTGTCATAAGTAGCCCAAAATATGGAAAACTAGCCCGCATTAGTCAGTCAAATTCCAACGCTAGCTACAACAACATCCTTACATTCAGTAACCAGGATATATTAGAGGAACGGATAATATACATTCATGATGACAGTGAAACAATTCAGGACGAGTTCACCTTCATAGCCTCCACCAGCCAAGAGTTCAAATCTTCCATTGCGGAGGATGAAATTGGGTCTAAAGAAGGAACGTTCAACATATCCATCCAGCTAGTCAATGACCAAAAGCCGGTACGGGTTATTGACAAAGTTTTCCATGTAGTAAGGGACGGCCAGCGGTTACTCACTGCAGAGGATCTGCGTTACCATGATGCAGACTCTGACTTCGACGATGGCCAGTTGATTTACACCCGCCGCGGAATCCCAATGGGAGACTTGGTACTGGTGAATGACACTTCTCATCGGCTGTTCCAGTTTCACCAGAGGGACCTGGATGAAAAGCGAGTGCTGTTCATTCACAAAGGTGTGAGCACTGGCAGGTTTGTGCTCTTCGTCTCGGATGGGAAACATTTTGTCTCAAGTCTTTTGGACATCAGCGCTCATGACCCTTTCTTGAAAGTTGGCAACAACACTGGCTTACTGGTTCAGAAGGGCAAATCGGTGACCTTTTCCACCGGTAATTTTACCGTCACGTCAAACCTGGACATCAGAGATGACCATGAGGTCGTCTTCAGTGTGTACGAGGCTCCCAAGTATGGCGGACTTTATCACAATGAATCAAAGGTGGAGTCCTTCACACAGTCTGACTTAAAGAGTGGGCTCATTTCCTATCGACACAACGACAGCAAACATCTGGCAGACTCTTTCCATTTAACAGTGAGTGCCAAAGGCCTTAAACTTGCAGTGAAGGTCAATGTGAAGGTTTACCTGGAGAGCCACCAGAGGCCACCCATCGTGCTGCACAACAACATTCTACTAGTGGAGGAGGGAAAGCCAGTGAAGATTGATGTAACTAAACTTGAGGTGAGTGTTTCAGAGAAGTGTTGCGTGTGTGTGTGAATTCAAAGAACATATATTTGCCAATGTTTAAATAAATTTGTTAATGATTTTAGTAGGGTTCTCCCAAATATTTTTGGAATGATAAGTAGGCTGGATGATCATTAGGCAGTATTTGGTGCCAATATTCAATGTCTTTAAATTTTACCATTTTCATACGGTCCATTATTTTTTTCATAGTATCGTTTTCCCCCGGAGTTTTGTTCTTGGCAGGGTAGAAAAGCCTCAGAAACAGCATTTAGACCATGGGACACTAAAGCTCTCCTTTGAGATCTAGGGTGATAAAGATAATAGTTACGTAATACAGCAACATACATGCATATTCAACAACAACATATTCATGTGTGTGGAATCTGATCACAATGTTTCATTAGAACCATTTCAGATTAAGGGCTTCCTATAGACGACTAGTATAATAGTGATCACTTATACGATAAATACGTAATCAAACAAACTCCGTCATCTCCATTATATTGGAGATGAATATCTAGTCCATAATCTGATGGTTAATTAAAGGCCAATATCAGACCGATGTGTCTGCGATCAATATATTGGTCCAACCCTAGTTTTCACTGTTCTGTTTTTTATGATAGCAACAAAGGTAAAAGCCTAACGCTGACCTGTGCTTTGCTTATGGTTATATCATGATGCCAAGTTACACTGCGAACGAGAAGAAGAATAAACTTTAGTGACACACGGAACATTTCAGAGTTAACAGCTGAATATTTTCTGATTGTTGCAGGTCACTCACGAGGACAACCTGCCATCTGAGGTTGTATTCACAGTCAAGGCAGCCCCGTCTCATGGCTTTCTCCGCCGCTTCGTGGAAGCCGAAGAGCGCTACATTGGAACCAAGCAGTCCCCCATCGAGACGTTTTCCCAGGAGGACATCAACGCCGGGAACATCCAGTACATGCAGGCGGAACCCGGCCGAGTCAACGACACCTTTGTCCTCGACGCCACCAATGGGATCACCGACGTCAACGCCATTAGGATGTCCGTTGACATCATCCCCCGCCTCATCCCGCTGCGGGTCGCCAACTTCACTCTGAGCGAGGGCGCCTCCAAGGCGCTGACCCAGGAAGTGCTGACGGTCACTAACCGACACTTCTCTGGAATAAATTTCCTGTACAGTTTGACTGAGCCTCCGCGGCATGGTCACGTCGAGCACTCTCGCTACCCGGGGGTGCCCATAACGTCTTTCAGCAGGAGGCAGGTGAGACATTCTTAGTCACACTCTGAAAGATATTGCAGAACAATAGAACTGTTAATTGTTTAATCGTTTCCGAATGTGTGAAAATACAGATCAATTAATTGTCAGTATTCTCCACAGCTTTACTGTACTCTGTAATGTGTATTATTTTTCCTATAGGTGTGATTGACTTTAGTGTTTCTTCTCTATATGGCATAGTTCCAGTGTACAGTGCCAGTGTCAGCTTCTCCCTAATCATTTTCATGACCTATAACCAGGTGGAACATGAGTTCATTTACTACGTGCATGACAGCAGCGAAACCGTAGACGACAACTTCACTGTCATGGCCAATGACACAGGCCTGAGGAAGCAGAGCGCCGCCCGGACGGTGTACATCCAGGTTACAGCTGTCAACGATGAGCCTCCTGTTATTACAACCAACAGGGTCCTCAGGGTGAGTCTGCGATGCCGGTCTATATTTAAACCCGGGGCCCTTTTTTTTTTTTTTTTTTACTAGCATTTCTGTACCCATGGTTTCCTTT
>OMOV01051986.1:1065-12799 GCA_900312565.1 Beryx splendens | reverse complement strand
CCAGACGCACAGACAGAAAGCACCTAGAGAGGTAGAGAGAGAGAGAGAGAGAGAGAGAGAGAGAGAGAGAGAGAGAGAGAGAGAGAGAGGCATGCAGTCCATTAAGCCTTTTGCAGAGGGAGGGAAGACTGAATAATCCTGGCACACCCTCACCAGACTTCCCTCCCTTTTCCTCTCCTCTTTCCAACTGGGTGCCATCCACGTGACCTTTGAACCCTGTCTTAGTAACCATGGCCCATGATCCATGCAAATAAAGAATTACTAACTAGAAAAGCACCCCGCCCTACTTAATGCTTGGCGACACTGCAGCCTGTGCAGGGCTGAGCGGCCTGTTCTGTTGTACCTCAGGCTGAGAGCATGAGAGCATGAATAAATGGCTTTCTGCTGTTCATTGTTCCCAATCAGTAAAGGGAGTGTATGTCTATTACATTGATGTCAAAGGATTCGTTTCTTGTGGAGTTTCAGTGTACCTGCCATTGCTATTCTTCCTGCAGTCATTTTGAATTTATGTCACACTTGGGAAGGGAATAGATTATAACCTATAAAACTAGTGTTACTTCAAAACATAACTGAGGACTTCAGGTATACAACAGTTATCAAATTAGCTAGCATGGGAACAAACAACAACAATGATAGCTTGAATTTAGCAGGGATGTTAGCTTACAGGCTCGATTCTGAAAGCCAGATATAGTGGGTCAAATACAGTATACCATAAAATATAAACATATTTCTCCAGATTCTTGAGCTCTATTCAAAAATATGTTTTTCAGTCAGGAATCTGTGAAAATGTTTGTCCAAGTTATCATCTTGTCTACAAGAACTAGGCTATTGTCTACATAACAATCCCAATAATGGCTGCTGTGGGAATAAGGTCTTATAATGCTGATTGGTATATTACCAGATATTCAATAGATATATTCCTTCTTTAAATAAGCAGTGCATTTTTTGAACTTAATAGATGTTGCTTTTTTTGTAACATCGCTCTAATGGCTTTATCACAAACATTTGCAAAGGGTTAGAACAATTTGCACGTAGCTAGTCCATATTTCATGTCTTGCCCAAGGAACTGTCAGCCATCCAAAAGCCAACAGACTGAGTGATTGAGCTTAAACTGAACGGTCTGGGCTCTGACACCCGCACGTTCTCACAAGGAAACATTCAGAAGCTGCAAGAAATGAGCATTTTTTGGAAGCTAATTGTATAGTTCATCATATTTTGGTTCTCTGACTGATTATCATACATTGCAATCCAAAGAAGTAATTATATAATATGCAAAATATTTGATTAATGGTCCTATTTTCAAACAATGTGCACCAAAAACACCCAGCCACCAATAACAAAAGCTAAACCAGCATCAACTCTCAGTGAAATGATTTCCCATAAGACTTATAATTTATCACTAATTAAAGATTTATCACAGTTCAAACACTGGCCTTGTATTTTGGCTCTACAACACAGAATCTGATTCCACAGTAAGTCCAGCCAAGTGTTAAGACTGTCAGTTAGGCTACTTTGCTGCCGCAAAACAATAGCAAAAATTAAAGGCTAAACTATCCCTGTTTTTCTGTTTCTTTATTTTCTTCCCTTCCCTCTCCATCCCTCCTGCGGTGTGAAGTGTGAGTGACACTAGCGGGGGAGTCCCGTAAAGCAGGGTCAGCACAAATGAGAACCAGGCTCACACTGACTCAGCTGGCTCCTTTCTCCTGTCATTTTTTATCCGCTTGACGCCACAGAAAAAAAGTGAAAACTCCCTAAAAATAGTAAGTCTGAGGCCATGAGCCAATGAGCCTCAGTGACTGTTTTTCCTCCACATATCCTGTTAGTCACGCAAGTAGCATGGCAGGCAGACAGAAAATAACTTCACGTTGGTCCATGATGTGTCTTAGCAGGAAAAAAAACCCATCCGTGGGTGAAACAGGTATGGTAGATTATAGATCAACTATGGTTTTCTTTGGCCATTTGTGAGAACGTATTGTATTTCCACTCTCAGCATGATGTTAAAACAATACAACAATAGCACACACTTTATTCACGCTCAGAAACACACATACATGCACATACACATGCACAGTCACATGCGCACATATACATGCATGTCGCTGTTAGAAACCTTGTAACTCCAATTTTGGTGATTTTCATGTTTTAACTTCAAAAGGATTACGTAGCTCTCTCTGGGTTGAGAAAATTCTATGACTCTTTGGGCTTGTGAAACCCTTTCAAAACCAGTTAGATATCAAGTTAAATATGTGTAGTGATCAATCAGAAAAACAAGGCTGTTTTTCGTAGTTTTTGAAAAGCTGACGTTTGGGAAATACAAGGTTTTCACACAACAGGATACACACACCTCCTAACCACACAGTGATGGAAAACTATTTTTTTTAAAAACCTTTCCCATGCCAGCGGAGATAACGACTGATAAACAGCATGAAACTGGATCTTGGCACCAAAGGTACTGCTGTGAGTCTTTGGATGTCAGTGTGTTGGGATGTATGTGTTCATGGTAATTTCCTGGGGTGTGTGATATTGGAGATGGAGATCAGCTTCCCTGGGACCAGCCTGACCTTGGCACAGAAGCCGCCTGAGTTAACTTCCACGGGTCCTGTTTGTAGTTCTGGGGCACTGTTCAAAGAGATTTCACGGTGAAAAGACCACTATGTATAGATTGTTGAATTGAGATCTGCTCATCTAAGATTACATGCAAATCACAATTTGTTGATTCAAATGAACTTAAATAGAGAACGAGGAGAGATTTTCCAATGCATTCAGCCGACTTTAAACTGACAATTTAATAAAAACCTTTTTAACATTTGTTTTTTCTGAGAAGGCTTTTTGAATAGCTGGACTCAGATAAGCTTGTAAGGACATAAGGAAACGGGTGGTAGTGCTGGCCATGGCCTTCAACATGCCAGATACAGAGTTTTCTGAGGCATGTGTGTGCAGGCAAGAGCAAAGTTCACATGTAAGTTTTAGTGTATAGACCATAGGATAGACAAAAGATAACATTGTAGGCTGGAATCCAAAGTTGTGACCTATACCATGCAACTTACCATCAGCATCTTTTTTTCTTTTTTTTGGTGGAGAAGGGATTGCTTACAACAGGGATGAGATTGGCAAGCAGGACAAAATCAATGTAACCACTGGCTATAGGAGAATAATGAAGAAATACTTACATACTTTACATTGCTTCACAACATCTCCCATGTATCATGGCTCTTATTCCTCTCGCTAACACATTACACTGAATTGAATTATTAAAAATCAACTTTTACATTGAGTATATTTTAAATGATATACTTTTCTTTTTAATTGAGTAGGTGTTTACAGCAGTGATTTTCCTTCTGCTTAAGTAAAATCTCAGCAGATACTTCCACAAAGTTCAGCGTCACAGGGCTGTTCGACCCTTGGTCTTGTTATGCTATGGCCTGTAGGCTCATAACTTATAAAAACAAAATCTCAGTCTTCACCACTTTAGCTTTCTGGCTAACTCTGCTAACTTCAGTAGCCGATGTAAACAAATCAAGCTATGCTTTAAGTCTCACAGGAAGAGAGGTCTTCTGCCATTGAAAGTACATTCTATTAATAGAATTGTAGGTCTATTTTACCAATCCACTAAACAAGCCTGGCAGGTTTACATGTGTGCCATTAAAATGAGCCAGCGTTAGAACTGACACAGGTTCACATTTCCTCACTTTTAGGATAATGCTGGTCGCTGGTCGCTGGCACAAAGATGGTTTTGGTGTTAACAGCCTACTCTCAGCATTTGCATGTTGCAAGGGCACCAAAACCTGAGAACTGCTGGTCAGGGATTTATATATATATGCACACACACTCACACACACATATCTACCTATCTATCTATCTATATATATAGTACAAATATATAGTATATGAAGTATAGGAAGCCTTTTGTCTTGTGTTGGCAAAAACAATGGATGATATCATTCAGATGCTTTTTCATAAAATCATCAAACACAGACCATGTGCTTGGGTCTGTGGCACTTGTTTATCTCAATACAAGCAGGTCTTCTTGTTAGTCAGGGTCTTAGAGGACAGTTTATTGAGCCAATTTTTACCAGCTGTGACAGCGTGTGTCTGGTATTGTTTTCACCTTGTGAGTCTGTGTGTGTGTCAGTTGAGATCACAATGAAGACCGAGTTTGAAGATGGGTGTGGTCTGAGCAAGGGGGCCGAAAGTAGGGGGGTAGGAAGCAGGGAAGGGGCCACTGGCCCCCCCACTTTACGCCCCTGGCCCACATTCGCACCATACACACCAACTTGGCGTCACAGCTGGTGCAAGATGGTCTCTAGTTCGTTAATGTGACTTAATGGAACCTTTACACTTTCACTCTCATCTAGCAGTCCAAAAATTTCTGTCAAGCCCTCAAGCTCAGTACAGAGAAGTGTATGAAAAAAGTTGTTGAAGGCTGCAATTAAGGTTGTGACTTTCAGAGCAGTTGCTATTTCTAGTCTCTTTAAAAAAATAAAATAAATTCTTTTGCTCTCTCTGCACTGACCTAAATTCATGAACATTGACCAGTGCAGCAATCTCTTTCTCTTGTCTAGTCTATACTTCACAGACTGCTGCTCCATGCATGTTCATGTTTAGCAGCTCTACATTTATATGCATGCATTGCTTCATCATTTACTAGAGTTGAAATAATCAAAATAAGAACGAAATGCATCTGGATACTAATTACAAAGTAAGCCATATCTAATGTAATGTTCTCAGATGCTTGATTTCAAGAGAGTGCAGCTGCAAATAGCCCTGACCAATTGGAAAGAAAACATGTTCTTGCTTTCTTGGAATGTTTTTTCAAGGTCTGACGTTTGCAGGGAACAAGACTTATCAAACTGCATAATTACATTTCTCCAAACCCTGCGCTTCTGTTCCAAACTCCTAGGGTGATTTTTCTCTTGCTGACATTAACTATTAAACAGATTCCAAAAGCTGTCAGTGGAAGAGATACTTTCCTGACAGTAGAAGGTTTAATTTAAACTTCTCATTGGTATTCCATTGCAAAAGCCTAAACAGTAATAAATTAAAATGTTACACGTGGGTCATTGATGTGCTGCATGAGCCAAAACTGCTTTTATATCTCGTTTAGCTACTTTTAGTAATCTCAGTTTCACAGGAAATTAAAGCCACTCTAAATAACCAATGCTATGGTGTATCAAGTCCCACTCAACAAACCAAAATAAATGATGGATAGCAACACTTTTTTGTCATTACCATATTAATGAAAAACATATACTGTACAGCTGCAGTGTTTGTGTGCTTGCTACTCACATGTGAAACCCAATCTATATCACCTCATGTAAAGTGTAATATGCCTGGAATAAAATGTTTATGGCTTGATCTCCTCTTGAACTCGGCTGTTGAGTCTCTGCCATATTCTCTAAATCAGAGATGTGTGTTTCTGATGAGGGCAAAAATATTCTGTTGTTACTGGAAGGTTTATGTGAGTATGCAATACTCTGGAGGCCACATTATGAGTTCCATTCACACAAGAGACCATAAAGTACGGGACAGTAGCTTTTTGAGGTCTGCATAGATTTGATACAAAACAAATAAATACATAAATTTTGAAACGTCTTCATTCTCAGCTAGTAAGAGTGAAGCAGTGCAGTTCTGCATAGAACTATGCATATTTAGGTAGGAATAGATGGCACAACTTGTTCTTAATTTCATGT
This sequence comes from Beryx splendens, assembly GCA_900312565.1. Lineage (NCBI taxonomy): Eukaryota > Metazoa > Chordata > Actinopteri > Beryciformes > Berycidae > Beryx > Beryx splendens. The sequence continues at coordinate 7,109 of OMOV01051986.1, read as the reverse complement.
GTTGATTCTCGTAATTATTCTTCAGACGTTCAAAAGCTATTTAAAGTTAAATTAGGTGAAATTATCTTATCCCAGCATGATCCTGTTTTACCTGCTTTGCCAGACTATGGTTGTTTACTTATCCCACAATTAGCACAGTTAGGGTTAGGGCTCTTCAGTGATATTCTTAAGCGAGGTAAAAGAGAACAGGAAGGTCACTTTCAGCGAGAGCTGTGTTTATCTGAGATGTGCTGAAGTTCAAATTAAAGATTGGTAAATTAATCTTCTTTCTTCTTGATGAGTTCATCTTTCCATTGATAACAAACACATGCATATCAAACGTTTGAGAGGTTTCCAATATCACTCTTTAAATTGTTTTAGGCATTCGTGCTTGTTCCTGGGAGAACTCTGGGGGTTCTGATTTAGGGGTCAGAATTTGCACTGCCAACAGATCAGAGTATTGTTACTGACTTGCATTACATTACTGGCTAACACTGCTTGATTAGATTACACCCGTTCATCCAATTTCAAACCGGTCTTAAAAAATAGAGCCAAATATTATATATTTTGTACCAGTGATCTCATGTTTGTGAGAGCTGCAGCTTCTCCAGGGGACAGACTTCTGCTCCAGACAGGACTTCTGCTGGACTTAGCAACTAAACCTGCCTGCTTATAGTATGCACCTGTAGGAGCTGGGTCTGGGCCAATATCAGCTGGAGAGATTGTCGCGGGCCATGTGAGTCTGTGTGTATGTTCTATGTGTAAGCTGCGAAAAGCAGTCGTGGGGCAGAAGGCTATAAACACAGCTGTGTTGAGGTGGACGTGTGAGTGAGCCCTGTATGCTTATTGCTGTTTTTTGTGTTGTTTTTTGTATTGCCAGACCGGACCAGTATACAGGCGAAGCCATATTTGTAGTTTTTATATTTGTGAATTAGTCAGAATCATCTATAAAATATAGGATGAATATATACAGTATGTGTGTATTCTTCCTATAAATTGTGCAATTCTAGCTCAGCTGAGTATTTTCCACAGCGCAATTCATCATCACCTCTGATTTCGCAAGACTTCTCGTGTCTCCCACTTGTATCACAGGAGCTTCTGTCTCTGCCTCATGAATTCTTTCTCTTGCAGCTTGTCTAAATCCATAACCAACTCCTTCTGTACATAACAATAACAGAGAAACACAGCATGGTTGTGTGTGATGACCAAATGAGGCAGAAATCCTCCAGCAGCTATGCAAACATGTCTGTCTTCCATATGAAATAAACATTTTATAATTATTCAGCTACATCAACATCATATGCCTTTATATGAGCTGGAACAACTGAATCTAGTGTTGACTGGATCTTGGCTAGATATCTGCATTGTGCTGTACTGTACTAAAGGCTGACGTTATGTTATGTGTAACCCACACCTTGTGATAGAAAAATGCTTTTCCCATGGCTGCCCAAGATTTTTTTTGGTAAGGAATATATAAAAGGAAAGAGTTTATCTTGAGTTGCTCTCCAAAATGTTAGGGATTTTTTTTTGTGGGATCTTTCATTACTTGAGATATACCTATTGCAATGCATATCATACTGCATATTGTATGTCCTGGCCGGTGATACTAAGCTATACACATTTTGTCAAGGCAGAAATTCAGTGTAAGGATCTCCAAATCCATTTGGTTTCATTGTGTCATGTGCAACATAATGTTCATCTGAGGCTGTACTGCAGCTCCTGTTGTGTTTTTACCCCCAGGTGAAATACCTGCTGTTCTTGAGAGCCAGATGGTGACCATACTGGTTGGAGGGCTCTCTCTCCTCGCTGTCTGTCCCCATACGGCCTGCTGTGATTCTGCCCAGAGCCAAGCTGGCCCCTCCCTCAGTAATAGCCTTTTAATGGAGAATGAATTTGACTACAAACTTACCATTCAGAGCGCAGATAACTGGGACGTTGTTAAGCTTTAATTGCTTTTTAATTCCCCACTGTAGGAGTTTGTTCAGATTCTGAAAACGATAAAGAAAACATCTGAGTCCAGTTTGTCAAAAGAGATCAGTAGGAATTTATTTGCTTTTTTAAATACATGTACAGCTTTTTTCTGCGGTTGCTCCACTGCTCAGTCACTGGCAGTCGTCTCAAACTGAACTCCAAATGGAGGTCCTCCAACACAGAAATGTCTCTGAGACAACTTGATGTTACTAGATGAGTTGTGAGTGTGTTGTGATGGAGTTAGGCTCGTGGCATATATACTGTAGCTCGTAGCTTTGCATGAGGCGGATGGTGGAGCCATGTCAAACAAGCAGCGGAGGTAAAAGCCATCTCTTGAAAACAAGATCACAAGATTGAAAACCAATCACTGCAATCACCCCGACAGATTCAGAATAGGCCAGAAGGATGAAAACATACATGAAAGAATGAACACTGTTAAAGCTTTTTGCCTCTTGCTACACAAGCAGATGTCCAGAACAGAAGCTGAACAACGAGTGCGGAGAGGACACAGATGATGAGATAAACACATGGAACCTGAAAACAGCTCCCCGTCTCTGTGAGACAGAAAACTAGACGTGTGAGTCGTGGAAATAAAATGCATAGAACAAAGAGGTAACATGGAAAGTAATACTGTAGATGCTGAATCGTTGTACATTCATCAAGGTTCATGCATTCAGAGTTTCTGAACATGTTTTTGCCTCCCACTTCTCTGGCTCATGTGCTACATTTCACCACAGCATGGTCTGCACTACCTGCCATGGGGCTGGTTATGCCGCTCTCCCATGAGAATCCCAGCCTGTTCACTGCATTTTATTTCTATTGCGTCGAGATGAACAACTTCACAGTTAGATGCATTTAAGTTAATGACGGATGTAATTGACTTTAGGAAGCACTTTCTTTCAAAGACACAGAGGTGATCAGCAAATTGAATTTTCCCTGAATAACAAAGGGAACATGTGTTGTTGTGCACAGCCATTGATCACAGGCTTTCATCCAGTCTGAAAAATTCTATGTAGCTTTGTTGTTTTCGATTTTGGATGATCTACAATTTGACAAAAAAAAATGTTTTAAGGTAACAACACAGCATAGTGAGAGCTGAGCGTGGTTTCCTACTGTCGAAACGTGGCAGCAGGTCCTCTTTTCATATAAATAATGCTAAAAACACAAAAGTCTCCTTCTCACTCACATCAGAACTGTCACAAGTAAACACAAAAGGTCTCTAAAAACCTATGGCAGGAGACACATACATACCTTAGCTAACATACATACAAATATACATATATGCACAGAAATACACAGAAAACAATAACCTCTCCTTGTAGGATAATGGCATTTCAGAATCAGAAATCATAATTCAATATAAAAATATATAAAAATAAAAGTAAAATCAAAAGAAGTGTCATCTGAAATGGTTAGGGAAACAATAATCTCAATTCCTGTTCCATTGTGTGATGCATTGGCAATTCAATGTATCAGCGTCTTTGTGAACACACACTTTTTTTTTTTGTCCATGGGATTCACAATGTGTTCAGCAGCCATTTTGAAAGCAGCCACTAGATGATTTTAATATTGTAGTGTAAAACGTCCACAGACACAAAGAGAGGAACGAGGTCCTTAGCTCTCTGGCCAGCCAGCGAGGTAACATGAAAACTACACATTTATCTACAGACTGAGGCATCTCTGACTGCAGGGCATGGTGAGTGCACGGTCCCATGAAGACGTCAGTTCGCCTCTTAACCCTATTCAGTTCTTAGAGACCCGCGTCACTGTGGACATGAAAGGGCTTGGAGGGCTGGTCCTGTCAACCCTGGCATACGGTCCACTTCTGTACACTGACACTGAGACCGACAGAAATCCTTTAAGGAACGGAAATCTTCTACCTGGAGAAAGGTGGAGTATGCTCTTAGTGTTAATGTTCCAAAATTCACATCTGGAATTCCTGGAAAGTAGTATCTTTCACTGACAGAGACCAGTCAATGGTCAAAACGTGGTCAGCCATACTTCTATGGAAACAAATGTCACTATTTGGAGATTTGTGAGAGTGTCATTCTTATGCTAAAATCTTTCTCGTAGTATTTCTGAGAAAGACAATAAAACTGACACCTTCACTTGCTCCTTCCATGAAAAAGCACAGTCCTTTTCTATCATGCTTCATTCAGGTTGTCTGCCACATTTTTTCCTCAAATTGTTTCTAAACTTTGCTCTCATATCCTCATCTCATGGTCGGGGCTCTGGTCCAACGAGGGCTCCCTGGTGCTGATCATGGATGCTGAGGGGCCCTGGTTGACTCCGAAGGGAGAAACGGCTGGTGATCGAGCTGCCAGCGGGGAGAGAGAGGGGGAGAAGCTAGGGGACATGGCTGCTGAGGAGATAGAGCCCTCATGACTGATAGGGGACCTGCGGAGTGAGGCCAAGTGGGGGAATGTCCGTCCAATCACTGGGACCTTAGGGGGAACTGACATGGCCCCTGGGTGGGCCACTGCTGTGATGAGGGGCGGAGGATCAATTCTAGGTTTGGGATCCATTTTGGGCTTGGGCTGGAAGGGCTGGCGTGGGTTCTGGCTCGCCTGGGCTGTTTCATCTTTCAGCCTGGCAATCTCTGTGAAGACGTTAGCTAGAGGCTGGAACTGAGGGCACCAGTTGAGCAGGTAATCCCAGTTATAGCTTCCACGCAGCTCCTCATCACTGGCAACGATAGCTGTGAGGGAGCCATCCACTGAAGGTTTACCATCCTCAGGGAAGGCGTAATCCTTGGGCAGGGAAATGTTGAGGCCGCGGCCTACTCCCAGGTACCCACCTCCCTCATCCCTGTAGACCGGGAGCTGGCCAGAGAGCAAGGTCCCACTGAGACTGCCTCCCAGTTTCTTTCCTTTGAACCAGGAGCTGCCCTCCAAGGCAGCAGGCTCACAGGAGATATCAGAGAGCTGGTCAGCATCCTGCTGGATTCCTGAGTCTGGCCCTCTGGCGGAGATGTGCTCCTGCATGGATGATGTGATGGAGGCGACTCGGGGGTATTCGTTTATCATCCTGATCTCATCATCCTCCGCTGCCTCAGCCGATCCTCTCCCACTGGAGTGAGACGGATCCAGAGAGCCGCCTCTGGTGTAGGGACCCCCGCCTGCCCCACCTTGATCTCCAGCATAGCCTGGCAAGGTCTGGTGGTAAATCCTCTCTCCCCCTGGGCCTGACTTGGATTCATCCAGTTTCTGGAGGGCAGTTCCTGAGGCAACAGTTCTGTTCCCCGCATCCTGGGCTTTCTTCCTCCTGCGTGACTTGACAAGGAACACCACCACGGCCATGACCACAAGCAATACGATGACCCCAAGGGACACGGCAATGATGCTAATCAGCAGGATGTTGACATCAGCAGCGAGGCCAAAGTTGGTGTTGGTGACGTCAATGGAGATCTGGGCTGTAGTGGTGCGAGATGTATCCAGGGGGCTGTGAGCCGTCACATCCAGGGTCATCAGCCTGGTTTCCCGTTTGGTCCGGCCTGAGCCACTGCCACTACTGCTGCCTGAACTGTCCATCTTGAGCAAGATCACCCCAGTGGTTTTGTTCACCTCGAAGTATGGAGAGACGGTGGGAAGAGAATAGAGCACGATACCATCCACCCCTCCATCCTCATCATTGGCCTGGACCTGGCCGATGCTCTGGCCCTTCTTGGCTCCCTCTGGGACTTCGAAGGAGAAACCAGGGGATGTGAAGAGTGGGTCATACTCATCCTCACCTGTGATGAACACCTGTACAGTCACAGTGGCTGAGTGGTTGCCTGAGTCCACCGCCAATGCAACAAAGTTAAAAGAGTTGACCTTCTCAAAGTCAAAGGACGTTTTGGCTCTGAGTTCTCCTGAGTTCTGGTCCACAGTGAAGCTCTCCTTCCCCGTCCCAGACCGCTCTACTATGTAGTACTTCAGCTGGCCAAAAACCCCTGTGTCATGGTCGATAGCATGGAGAACAGTCACCGCTGAGTTTGCTGGCTGGTTCTCTCTGATACTGGCTGTTAGAATTTCCACAGGGAAGAACGGATGATTGTCATTTACATCTTTCACCTCAACCGTGACTGGAGCCAGGGCAAAGTGGGCCTGCCCATC
>OMOV01051956.1:1191-15258 GCA_900312565.1 Beryx splendens | reverse complement strand
ATCTACACTCTCTCCCTCCACGACGCTCTCCCGACCTCTCTCTTCTCTCTCTCTCTCTCTCTTTCTCTCGCTCTCTACCCCCGCTCTCTCCTTCCCCCCACATATACACAGCCTGAAACCTTTTATTATCCTTATTTTGGCACCAGGTCGGCTTGTTTGTCTATTTTGGGACCGTTCGCCATTCTACTTGTTGTTATGTCCCAACTTCAGTAACCTCAGACTGATGCAACACTTGCTTCCTCAGGTTACAGGAAACTGTTATTTGTTTTTTTGCATAGTCATTGCAGAGTGAGAACAGCAAAAGTTGGCATAATTCTAGTAGTTGTTGGTATTGCTCGTTTAAAGAAAGGGGAACCACTAGCTAACTTGTGGCTCGCGGTGCCCTTCAGTTCAGTGAGGGAATCTTGCAATACTAACAAGCCTTTTTTAAAAACAACAACAACTGAAGGACAAGTGTTGAAACTGCTCCCACAGTGTCTGGGGAAGAAAATGAACCAACTTTGCTTAAAAATGCAGGGGCGTCCATTTAACCGTGAAATTGAAATGTTGAATAGGGAACGTATCAAACTCTGTGTGATGACTGATTGTGTATCATGTTCATGGTGGTGTGAGCCTCTGGGAATGGTTGTGGTCGGACTTCCTGTCATGTCCCAGCCACCGTGCAGCAGTGTGGCTTGGGCATCCAGAGGGCTGCGGGCCAACAGCTGTGGCAGTCGGCTGGCCGGTCTGCATCCTCAGACCCGACCGGACTCTTCAAGAGAATGGAATGTTCCCCACTGTGGGCTAGGGTGACCTGAAATGCCACCACACACACACACACACACACACACACACACACACACCAGCGCACACACACGATGGAAAGGACACAGAGTGAGGGGACAAAGAACGGGACACAACAAAATGTCAACATCCAGCGGGTTAAAGTGACTGTGTCATGTTGCTCTGGGTCAAAACAAATCAATTGACTTGCTTATTTTTTTGCTCTTCAGGGTTGAATCTGTAAATCGTATCTATACTTTGATATTATTGTACATGTATAAAACAAGGAAATATGCAATTTTTTGCTTTGCCCGTTTTGTCTTTATCGCGGTTGCCGTTCCTGTAGGTGTCGCCATAGCAATCATCTCGCAGCTCTTGCCGTGTTAGCAGGGAGGTCACACTTGATTAAGTTACATCTGTTCAGTGGCTACCAACATCGAGGACTCCATCATGCTAATTAGTCTGGAAGCAGATGTGCGGGCTGATTTTGTGTTCAGATACAAACCGGGTTACCAACGACTCAAAAAAAAAGTTATGTTGTCCAGTAAGCTTTGTTATGCGGGACTAAAATACCTCACAAAGACTCAGCACTGCAGTTCTGTGTTAAATCAGAGCTCACACGTAAGCATTTTGTTTACACTAATAGACTCAAACACAACTTCTACATGATCTGATGTAATATTAGAACCCTCAAACGACAGACCGTACAGCGTATCTCTGTAGGATTCAATCATAACGTGATCTTACGCAATTATGTGAATGCGCAGGGGTGGAGGGTGTCGGCAAATATATCTTTTTTATTTCTGTTAACTTACTTATCGTCTTTTGTAGTGTCGTGTATTGCTGCTGTGAAAACGGAATCTCCCTCTGGGATGAGTAAGTCCAGTATCTATCCACAGTACGTGTCGATGGTGTCGTGAGGTCACTGCCAATGCGGCGCCCTAGCGTTGTGTGGCTCTGTTGTTTTCATTCTGGCCTGCTGTGAGCCAGATTGGAGGGGAAGGGAAGGGCTTGGTGTCTGAGAGCTCTGAGGACATGGAGCACATCCTGTTTCTGCAAGGTCCCATGCAGCATGTAGCCTCTCTGCCATGCCGTGCGTTGTTGCTTGCCAGCCATCTTTATCAGTGTCAAACGCACTTGGGGCCTGTCTTATGTGTTCTTGTGCTCTCCGTGACGTGTTTGACATAGTATCTGACTGCCGAAGTCCAAAACAAAAGAAGGCGGAGACAAAGGATGAATAAAGTTACTGGAAATTTACTAGCCAAGCGAGGATGAATTGGGTGTTGACTTGGCTGATGAGGACGAATGGGAAGCCTCAGGATTCGCCGTGAGAGTGATACATCATGTCCAAACACTGCTGTAGGCTGTGGCGCGGAGACGGTTGAAACAGCTGGGAGAATGAACACCTGTGAGTCTTAATTGATCACGCGAGGTCAAGCACACACAGCCCGTCTCAAACTGGAAAGATTGATCCTCTGCATCCGTGTTCCTGTTTGTTCTGTCGCAGACAACTTGGGAAGATCGTGCGTTCTCCACACGGATACGAGTATTGACTTGGCGTTCTTGGATTTGATTTGATCATCACCGCTGATCAATATGGCAAAAAAAATAGCGGTTATTTGATAAGAGGCACCTACTGAGCATGCTGCCATTTTGAGAAGGCCTTTAGCCCGCCATGTCTGAATTGAAGTTGGCGTAAGAAGCAGAGGGAAGGATGCTGTGATCTTGTACATATCGTTCTCTCTCTCCAGTCATGTTGAGTTACTCCGCTCTATTGATGGAGGACATGCTTGTGATGTCTTCTGCGCCAGGATCACATACATTACGTGCGGCAATATATTCCTTAACGTCCCTACGCTGTCCGTTCCCTGGGACTACTCTGTGATTGATTTTTGTTCCTTTTACGCTGGACCCAGTGCAGAGTTATTTGACAGGGAGCCGAAAGAGAGGCAGCCATGTCGTCTGTGTTCAGCGTTCCTTGACAAGGCGGTGATTGCCTCTCATGCTGATAATGTAGATGAGACTGGAGTTATTTTGCTCCGTGCTGCTGCCTACTATGAATAATTCCGTGTTTTCACTGTATCCAACATATCTGCCCCCACTGCTGAATTATTTGGTTGGAAGAGCTCATTTGTTCATTCTGCCTAGGGAACGGCAATTCTGAATAATTGTGTTGATTGACATTCACCCACATAAATTAACACGTTATCGGTTTCAAATCGGGGGGGGAACAAAGGGTTGCGCTGTGTGAGGCAGCTGCAGCTGGGCCCAGTTTCCATGCGTGTTCTTTGTTGGGTTGCTTTTACGACGACGCAGTACCACAGTAAACAGTGACGACCCACCGAAAGACCGAACAGTCTCATTTCTCTTAACAACTCCTGCCAGTCGTATTTAATTGCTGCCGACAATGTTTGCACTCGGCTTCATTACCGTTTTGAATGGAAGGCTATCAGACTGATCCACATTTAATGCCTGTTACTCTCAGGGCATTAGCTGCGTAGCGCACCGCCTCGGTCCAGACAGACCGTAGATTGTGTGTCACTCACCTCAGTACCACACTGTATTCTATTTATGCGTTATACTTTACTTTCACTAATACTGATTAGATTTTGTGTTTAATTTCATTATAGTGTCATACACCATGCTGGTGCCCAGCCCATGTAGGCTCACAAGACACTGTAAAAGAAACAGAATGATCAGACTAAAGTACAGTGATCACAGAATAGAGTACATGTTATCCATCTACAATTCACTCTCAGATTACATTACAGGCAAAGACGTTCGGTATCAGTATTTCAATACGTCATCCAGGATTCAAGGATTCCTTCCTTCTTTCCCACGCCTAAGAGAGATATCGAACTATGTCAAAGTCATAGTTTCTAAACGGGTATTCCGGTCTTTGACTGTCTTCCATCAGAAATAAATCTCAATGAATTAGCTTATCACGACTCAATTCTCCAATCGTTATATGGAGGGCAGTAAAACAGTAAAAAAGTGAATTTCATTTTCAGCCTCATTTAACCCTCAGAGTGAACACAGCCGCTCTAATACTATTCAGAATCTTTCTTTTAATTTGCCAAGCTTTACCTGTCATTAGTGACCTGCTGTGAGTTGAATTTGCTACTGAATGAACGGGGAGGAAACTTCAAGTCGTCAACAAGCTCATGGGAGTAACAGTATGTATGTCACTGTATGTAACTGAGAGTTATGCCAAACTTTGAATGTCAGGCAGTCGGAAAAGAGACGGCACATATTCCTTATCAGATCCAGCCAGCCATTTTGCACTCTGTGTACGAGCCGCATTTAACACGCATTCCCTGAAATACTTACTGCAAAGATGATTGTGATGTTCAAGGAAATGATCCTTAAGTTGCAGGATGTCCTTTGGTTTCCTTCTACAGATGAATATCAAAAGTGATTTCAGAAATGGTGCATGTGTGTTTCCTGGTGCTCTTCACAGCGACGGTATCATTCAGTTACGGGAAACTTTGAAGGTAGCGAAGAGCAAAAACAAAAAAGATATGTAATGTAGTCACGCCAAGGTGGCTGGAAAATGGGTGTGCACGTAATCTATTCATGTACACGGTTGCCGTTTGATGTATTATCTTTGTCACATTGTGTTGATCACATTCTCCAGACTGCTTTTAATGACAAAGAGCCAGTTATTAGGAGGTAGCATCAATTTGAAGCAACATCAATATCTTGCCTATCGCTGCACGCTTAGGTGTGAAATTGATGTTGGGACAGATTGAAGAGATGTGTCATCACTGCGCACAGCGCATTTATTCAGATCAAATTCATTTATTCAGATCAAATTCAACCTTGAGTTTGGGGAGGAATGAAAAGAACATTTTGTCCCGACCAAATGAGCAGCCTTCTGATCATTTACGACTAGGGTTGGGGTTCAGAAGCGTTTCATCGAATCCGAATCCCCCTTATCAAACCTTTTTACATAATTTGTGGGGTAAAAAGGACAAAAGATATTTCCGAAACACAGCCCTCGTTAATGTGACTTGATGCTGTGCTGCTAAGTGCTTATTCATCACACTTGTGCACCCGCTCTTAGTCAACAGGAGCGTGCTGCGAATATTACATTTCGCCATATTTTCATTAAATTTTCAGAAGTCTGGCGACGCGTTCGAACGCTTGTGCCGATGTGCCGACAAACAAACAGGGAAGTGGGGACTGGGGATGCAAGCCTATGACATCATCAGGGGGTGGGACGAGGGATTCGACTGGGGGGTTTAACGAATCTGGGTGTTTTGCGAACTTGGAACCAGTTCCAAAACGGACGCGGGTAACGGAACCTAATGCTATTCACAACTCCAGTCTGTTCTGTTCTGCCCTGCTCTCCGCTCCTGGGTTTGGTTTGTCTTTGCTATGGCTGACCTCAACCGCCCGTGATCCCTACTCCTGCACATTCACTTCAGTGTTAAAAGCACAAAGCCTTACTTTCCCCAAACAAGGTCATCACAGTATAGATAAGTAACGGCCGATGAGGCACTCAGTCATTCAAATGATTTGCTCAATGACTTTTCCATCATCAGTAGTTTGAGGTGCTCAGTGCGTATCCAGCAAGAAATTAACACCGATTCTATCTGGATGATTTCATGTTTGAAATGGCTTATGAAAAGAATAGTTTGTTTTGCTTTCCTGAGTATAGATCACCAGTATTAGTGCGGCTTAACTTAGCTGTAACTTGTGCACATATTATGGCAGCAGACCAAATATGAATTTTCACTCTTCTTTGAAAAGACGGAAAGATCTTCAGTTACGTGCGTAATATATTCAGTGTTTTAATGGCTGAACCGAACGCTCTATCACCATCTCTACCCCTGCTAGACCTCTTACAAGATAACCACATTGTCAAAATTGAATCCTGAAGTGGTTTTATCGTTGCAGCCCGATCTCCATGGGAACAACAGTAACAAACAGTCTTGGAGGGGCCCCCCTCTTCCATCTGTTGCGTAACAGCCAGTGTGGTGGAACTTGTTTTGTGATCCTTCTTTCTTTCACCCCACTTCACCTACAGTGCAGAGAGGAGGAGCACAATGAGTCGGAGGCTTTCTGTAGAGTGAGGGGGATCACAGACTGTAATGCGCGTAGCCTCGGGCGTTGGCAGCGGTAGGACGGGGCTGCGGCTCCATTTCATGTTGGCTGTGTGCAGCAGGTCACTTCAGGTTGCGATGGAATAACCAAACCAGCAGCGTGAAGAGGCTGTTTGAAATATGTGCCGAAAGTGTAAACTTGACAGATGCGTATTATCCCGGTGGATTTATTCATTTCTTTAGTAGCAACCCGATAAAAATGTGTCAGATGAATTAAGTACTGAACTGGAACTGGAATGGAAGTCAAGTTTCCTTCAGTCATGCTAATAAGAGGAAGAGGGGCCGAGCTTTCTGTGGTGCAGTGAGGCGGACAACATGATGTCTATGTGTATAATACATTTACGACAACTACTACTACTGGTACTTACTACTGCTGCTACTACTACTACATACTGTGATTTTGAAATATGATACTTCCAATAGGAAAGTGAAGGCATCTCCTTTCAGACCCACTTATAGTTACACGCTCTCCGCTAGTATTGCAATTGCGATTTGATTTTAAGCAGTTTTAGTTGTCATACATTTTTTGCACTTTGTATTTTTTTGTAATTGTGTAAAGAGAAGTGATTTTGTAAAATATTGTAAAGTATTGTACTTGATTCATGGACCAAAGATTACCCGCCGCAGCTCTAAAACGCCTTGTTTAAAAATCCAGTTTGGACGCGAAGTCGAGAAGTTCAGATTGCGATTTTGATTGTTTTTTTCGATTAATTGTCCAGCTGTATTCACCGTCTACTAATATGGAGGCATTTAGACCTCGTCTGGCTTTCCCTTCACATTGTTCTCAAATTTATTTCTCAAAATGCTGCCGCTGTGCCCCTCAGGAAGACCCTCATTAAAGTCTATTAAAATGAAGCAGAGCGGGTTTGACTACCTGCGGTGGCTGCAGCGACAACAGTACCCAGCCCCCTGTGGAGGGAGAGAACCGTGATGGAGGTGTTTTTAGATGGAGAGTTGATGAGGAATTTGGGTCTGCAGCCTCCTCCTCTGGGCCTCCACTGGGGTCTTATGAACCCGATTGGTATTTCTGTTCAGCAGCGGTGCTCTGTATAGAAATGTCTAAGAGTAGAGAGGGGAGATAAAAATAGACATCAGACTTAATCTCATTAGCTTCTGTCCCATTGGCCTATCATTATCATTTCTGTGTGTGTGTGTGTGTGTGTGTGTGTGTGAGAGGGGTTATTAATGAGAATGTTAAACCATCCTAATGGATATGTCTTCCTATTTGAAATGTAGACAGTTACCGTAACTCGGGGCCCTTGCACTCTTCACATTTACTGTTCCCTGAAGCCCAGGTGCTCTTCTGTCAATATTTACCCGCCGTTGCCTTTATAGGGAAAGTTTCGGACTGAGCAGCCGGACTCATCGTCAAGGACATTAACCCTCGTTGTACCTCCTACACTTAAAAAGCTCTTAAAAAGCCCTCACAATGTTGTAAACTTGTTTTTTAGGGCGAAAAAAAAAAATCCAGTGATTTTAATCATTTAGTTCAACGCTGGGATCTCTGGCTCCGCTGGTGTGTCGTGACTCACCCCTGTATTAATATCACTGCTCATGCTTATTCATCAGCGCACATTAATTCTGTCCAACCCAGAATTTTATGCAGTCTACTTTCATGTCTACTTACATAATGGCATTAATTCCAGCTCTCCTGGCAGGTGGCTCTAGGGGCTGGGAAGCAAACTGCCTGCTTGCAGCGCCATGAGTTCAGATCCAGCTCATGGCTTTGGTCACGTGGCAAACCCCCTCTCTCCCCCATCTTCACTGGGTGCCATATGAAGCAGAAATGCCTCTAGAATATCCTTACACTGTTATACATCGTCAACATGTGATATTCAATGCATTCCCGGAGTTTATTTTACCATTCTGTCGTACCCAAATTCCCTCAACCTGCCTCGTCTACCTCTGTCTCAGTTTGTGATTTCATACATTTACCAGAACGACTTTCGGCAACCGCCAGAGAACGTGCCTGACCATGTTGCATTCAGCGGTTGCTTATAGGTGTAGGTGGAGAGAGCGATAGCAAGAGCGTATAGAACGAGAGAGCGAGCGAGCGAGCGAGAGTTTTTCGAGTCGAAGAAAAAGTGACGCAACACGGCAAAAACACAAGATGTCTCGTGGCCTTGTGAGGCCTCTGTCGGTGGAGAAATTGGTATCCGTCATCCTCTGTGATTTATTTCTCCCCGGATGATTGTTGAAAATTGGTGCAAAATGAAAAGTCTAGGAAGAAGCCCTTGCTGCTTGATTGTGAGGGAGTGACATCAATCTGACGTCCACAGTTTGTTTTACATGGCTGAGCATGTTCTGCTATCAAACTCCGTTTCCCCTTTATCATGACATGATGTGACGTTGTCTATGTTTGGCTAGTTATCTGTGGGAATAAGAAAAATACACCACCAAAAAACAAAATGGACCCAGAAATGAAACCCCCATTAGCTGTTTAAAAAAAAGAAACCCCGCATTAGAAGATGGATGGATTTTTTCTTTAGACATATTGGTCACTGGTGCTGTGCAACATGGCTACTTCACAGCAATATGGATTCAAGCCTCAGATTAGATTTAGTATTCCCTCATGGTGTCAAAAGCAATCATACAGTTTGCGCTCCCAGTGATAGGACTGCATCCCTGGTGGTAAAACCTGCCTCCTCCCAGTCTCTTTCTAATTTTCTCCGTCTCAGTTTAGCTGTCTCCTTTTCAACCTTCCCCTTCTCTCCTCTCTCTCCCTCTCTCTCACTCTCTCGCACTCTCCCTAACTGGGTAAGTAGAGGTGGGCGCAGTGGAATTTGATCACTAATGAGGCTTGTCCGGGCATCTGCATAAGAGTAGATGCATTTTTAGACATTATCTCTCGAATGCTGGTGTGACTGCGATGAGAGTGACCTTTGATTTCCAGCAGATTGAACGTTTGAAGTGGTTTGTTTCAGGCTAGAACAGATTCTGCAGACTGGTGAGATTTTTAATGTTGGAAGACTGTGATCATGCAGCAGAGTCTTGGACCGGTTCCTTTTGATTTTATGTGCTGCGCTTGTTATGTTGCATTGTCTTTGAAAGTCCATACTTTAGGCATTCCTTTCCCCTTTTTGAATTTAATGAAAAACATCTGAAAATCTCAAACAGAATTGCTCAGCGCAAAAAAAAACAACCCAACCTCTGCTCCACTTGACTCTCTGTAAAGACGCGAGGGTATCTTGTAAAGTAGGCCAAGGCGAGCGTAGTCGTTGTGTAAGGAGGGTTACGGGTCTCCTTTGTAGGATAAGACACTGTTGTTATTGCTCATATGGTGCGTGATGAAAGAAAGTAAAGGGAATATTCTGAAGTTCTGTGTAAAAATCAAAGGGTCCAGCAAAAATAACACATGAAATATTAATCTACATTGCAGACGTTGACGTCGTCTCTGACTGAGACGATGTTCTGTGCCTGGTTCTGTAGTTTGACACAAGTTCCAGTCCGTTATCTTTTCTAAATAATTAAACAGGCCGCGTTTTGTGTGATATTTGTAACGGTTTACTTTGGCACTTTGGTTAAATGTGCCAAATACATTGTGACCGATATACAATAAAAACCTAGAACCACTTTATGACAAACATGTTTCGTCCTATTCTGCTGCCAAGATGTCATTTTAATCAATGCAAACAGATGTAACGAAATCCCAAACAGATGCATTTCATGATTTATCAAGTGAATTGCAGTAATTGTGTTTTATGAGTGTAGCGTGTTCGTCACTTTGTGATTGACTAGACCATTTCTCCACCATCTGCAAATGCCTATGGTCAAATTAACCACTGAGGTTTCGCTGGGACGTGGGGTATTTTAAATGTAGGCTTTTTTTGAAACTTTAATTTGTATTCCCCCAATTACAGTCCAACAAATTTTTTTTTTGAGAACCACTGGTTTAGTGATTTTAAACTCGGAAGAAAATCGCCGACGGGGAAATGTCCTTAACGAGAACTTCTCAGGTCATTGGGCATGTTGTCTTCCTGCAGCGGTGAGGAGGAATATAGCACTTAATTGCTGAGATGACAGGCGTCTATTTTACTTTTATTTAGTACTTACTATTTACTCAGCTTATTGATCTTTCTGTAATTGGTGATGATAGTCTCTAGATAGAAACTCAGTGAAACTATGGCTTTGCTGTTTTTGGGGCTGTGTTAATTGCATATGTATGCGATCCTTCGCTTATCTGCCCGTTCCCTCACAGCAGCGTCAGCCTAACGACCTCGCTGCGAAGAGCCGCACGTCCGAGGACAGCTCTCATCGACCCGTGAGCGAACGGCCCCGCAGCGCTTCTGCCGTGACGCCGTAAACGTTTTACACACTGATCCTCTCCATAAAGTGGAGGTGTGTGCTGCAGTGTGAGCGTTGCCCTGTCCCCTATTCATTAGTATAGAGGAGTCACAAGCACCATGCAACAACATTGTTTTTATTCTGTGCAAATTTTTAATAGTAGTTGCTCTTCTTGTATTTTCTGTTTGATTTTCTAAGTCGTTGCTTCCGTTATGGAGGGAGTATTTTATTTACATTAGTTATTGATTAATTGATCTTAGTCTTTTTGAAATGTCTGTTTTTTACCACGTACCTACAGGTTAACGGGCTGTAAAATATGTCTAAGGATTTGCCAGCAACTCATAAGGAGGAAATGGAACACAGTCTTGAATGATTTGATGAGATTCAAAGGGAACCGAAGGTCAGGGTTCGTAAGGCTGTCATCACATTGAGGCCTCTGTCAACACTAAAGCCATGCATCAGCAATGCAAGCAGTCAACAAGTAACACGTCCCTGAATGATGCCAGCACCCTTTGACCAAGTACTGAGTCCCTTTTCTTGAGAAGTTCTAGGTGAAGAAATAAAAGTGTAGCAGAAAAAAAGCTTTTTTTCCTCTTTTCGCAAGGTCAGGTGCGAGGAGCGGAAGAAGATAGGGGAGAAGGGCAAGTGAAATGTTTTCCTTGAAGAGATGGGTTCTCGGGCTGTGATGGAAGACAGTGTGAGACTCTACAGTCTTGACTGGGGTGAGAAGGTCATTCCATTATTGGGGAGCCAGGAGGCAGAAAGTCTGCGACCGGCTGGGAGATAGCTGGGTTGCAGAGAGAAGGGAGAGCTGAGCAACTGTTAGTAGCAGAGAAGCAGGGCAGAGGCTGCTATCGACCTAGAAGGAAATTAAACAAATTAAACCCCATATCACCTCTGATTTAGTCTTTACATTTCAGAATCACGCTTAAACCACTTTTCAATTCATTATCGACGTGCTAAACATTCAAACATGCTGACAAATGTTTCCTAAGCAGGTGACAGTAGGGTTGTCACGGTGGCGTAGTTCCCCGTGGCATGCGGTCTCGGTGTCGACTCCGGTGTTATTAGCCCCACACCAGGAATACCGTTATTTTGTAATCCAAAAAATAAAAGCGCGTATTTAGAGCTTCCATGTTCAGGTTAGGCTACTAAATGATAAATTGACATATTAGCAACATACTGTTCATTAATATCTGATCTACAGATACTACTGTTACACTACTGTGTAGGTGACAGTAGTGTGTCCATTAGAATCCAGTGGTAAACAAGGGCAATACTGTAGAGAGGTAACGCACACCAAAAACTCTTTATGTAGAGAGGTGCTGATCACCGGCGGTAAACAGGAGAAAACAGAAGAAAAAGTGTTGCATGCTCCAGCTCCATAGAAAGTACTCTTTTATTGATAATGTTTGGCCTTGCGGCCATCTAAAGTAAAAGTAAAAGCAACCAAGCCCTGGTAAACTGTATAGAGCAGCAACACCTGATGGTCATCATGCAGTCAGGCTAAACCGTGACAGCTCTAAGTGACTGACAGAGATGACGTAAGGGAACAGTTGCAGTGCCTCTGAAATACACAACACACAGCAATCTACTTGCTTAATTGGGCAAATCGCAGCAAGAAGGAAGAAGGGTTTAGAGAAAAGGAGCAACTTTTTCTACCTGAGGGGCCAGAGTTCAGAGAGCAGTTATTTAATAATCCAAGATAAATGTGATAAACCTGTGACAAACACAATCACAGGTTGAAATGATAATTTATGCTCCCCGCAGGAGAAAAGATTCTCTGTGTTTTCTAACCCTAACCCGCAGGACAGCGCCCCTGGAGCTGGGAGGGATTCAGTGTGGCAAGGACAGTTTAGCAGGGTGGGGTGCTGGCTGTTGTGGGGGCTTGAACCCAGACCCTCCGGCTCAACGATGGCCACCCTACTCGCGATGTCACCCTGCTGCCCCCTCGGATATATTTATATCAAAGCTGGGCCTTTCCCAGTTGTACACACAATAGGTAATCAATCTTGTGTTACAGCATTCCCCGCTCAAATGTCACATATTTCACCATCCTATTTTAACCAGTTGTTTTTGTTGGCGCCATTAAATCAATTAATCTCTTTCCGAACAAGTGAGGTATACAGTTTACTGTGCCAAGAGTCATAATCCAGATTTATAAACGCTGCAGAGGAATGTGGCCAGTAGCTTGTGTGGGTAAATAAGCTATCTTGAGTTTACCTTATAAGGCTTCATAAACGTTAAGTTTATCTGGTCACCTTGGTGTTTGGCTTTGCTCTAGGTGTGTTGGTATACTGGACGAGGTTTCTGAGTGTTAGCCACTCATTCAAGTTACATCTCTGTGGGCCGAAAAGTATCACCGAAAAGTAGGACTGTGCTTGTTTCAGACAAAGTGAATGTGGTTGCTTACAGTGTGGTTACTGTATTATGGGCTAGCTTAATGATGTGACTTTGCTCAGGCAGACAAAAAAAAATCATATTCTTCTTATCAAGTAAATAAATTATATAGAGTGCGAGTGAAACTAGATGTGAGCGAATGAGGAGATTGAATGAGTGCTGTAGGACAGATGATTGAGGGAAACACTAGGAGAGAACGGGTGATGAGGTTTGAGTGCAGTCTGGCAGGCGAGCCGACCAGCTGTGCAAACCCATTTTCTGTTTAGTGGGGGGCAACTTGGCCTGCGCCGGCCTGTTTAAAAAGGAACTGCCGATTATGTTCAGCTGCCAATGCGGTGCTCTTTGCCCCTCTGCCACCGCTGCACCTCCGTGACCAATTAGACTCCGGCCTCATTATATTAAACAAATCGCTTGATTATTTTGAGAGGGCGTGTCACTTGTGTGTGCTTAAGTCTCGGTTTCTGTTATTTGTGCCGCTGTGGACAATTCAGCTTAACTCAATGATGCTCAAAGAAGATGGAGTTATGTGCTTGACCTCGACGCCCCTGAATCAAACGCTCTCAAAACAGAACTGAAAACAAAGATTTCATGTTTGATGTACCCTTAGTTTAACTACGGCTCATAACGGCCGCTGCTCAAGCTGCATTTCCAAAATCCACAGGCGTTCTGCTCGGTATTTCACTGCTCCGTAGGGAATACAATTTCACGTCGTTTTATTTCAGCCCCAACCCTCCTCTCCAGTTTGTCTCCAGACATTATTGAGCTTTTTGTAAAACATAATTGTGTCAACAGTCAGAGGAGATGAGACACCAGACCTTTTGATAAGTGCTCTCCCACAAGGTAAACGTGGCAGGCTGGGGGGGAGCAAACAGGCAAACAAACCAGCAGACAGTAATTTTCCACTGTCTGTTACTGTGCATTTCAATGAGGTTGATGGATTAATGCCTCATTCCAGTAATGGGCCACTCTGAGGAGTACCAGTTAAGCCTGTTCTGCTCTATCAGTGCCGAGCTTATCGCATCAGTAATGGTCATTCACAAGTCCTGAACCGTCTGTTTCCACATTTTCCCAGTCTAAATGTCTTGCCTGGTGCAGATGGCCTTTTTTCCATAGCAAAGCAATTAAACCCTGCAGACACAACGTGGTCTCTTGATTAAATGGTCCAAAAAGTACACTGTTAAGTTTTGTTCCTGATTGCAAGACGATGGTCAAGCTGCAGGGGAGACATTCAGTAGTACTAGAATAGCTTTTTTGGGGGGGTTGATTGAGGTGAGTATGTGTCTGTGCATATGTGTCTAATGTTTGAGCTGCCGTAAATGTGTGGTGATCTTTGTCCCCTTGTGTGTGTGTGTGTGTGTGTGTGTGTGTGTGTGTGTGTGTGTGTGTTTATGCATGCTTACAAGTGTTTTTCCAGTGCAGTCATTGGAACTAATCTCTGGGTCTGAGTCTGAGGTAGTTTTCTCTCGACTTGCACCTGGGGGGGGGGGGGGTGGGGGGGGTTTGTTGTTCTTTT
>OMOV01051946.1:2879-13427 GCA_900312565.1 Beryx splendens | reverse complement strand
CTGCACTAGCACCTCCTCTGGTCGGTCGGGGCACCTGTTCAGCGGGGAGGGGAACTGGGGGGTTATAGTGTGTTCCTCCGCACACGCTACGTCCTCCCGGTGAAACTCCTCGCTGTCAGGTGAAAAGAAGCGGCTGACGGCTCCACATGTGTCAGAGGAGGCATGTGCCAGTCTGAGTCTACTCCCTCCCCAGGCCGGCAGAGGGGGCGGGGCAACGACTGGGACCACTTAGGCTGGGGGAATTGGGCATGCCAGATTGGGGAGAAAACCGGGGGGAAAATTCGGAAAAAAAATAAATTCTTAAACGTTAAAATTGTCAGACTAAACTCCGGCTGGCACCCCAAAACCTATAGGCAATCTGCTACAGAAAAGTGGCTGTTGCTGAAAAAAAAACTAGTGAAACTATTGAAAAAAAATTGTTGCTGAAAAGGAACGAAACGCTGTTTACAACTTTTTCCAGCTGTGTTCCAGCATAATCTGTCAGCATAATCATGCTTGGGACCCATAACACCTACACTATTTTTCATTGATGTTGCCGACCCGCACTGTAGCTACTAGTGCACCCCCACTAATTTCAGAGGCACCCTAAGTCATTTTGTTCTGGAATCGGGCCTGGGACCGGCCTACATTACAGAATCTCCTGCTGTTATACATTCCAGCAAGAGCCCTCAGGACTTCTGCTGCTGGTTTGTTAGAAGTAGCCTACAAAACCCCACTCAAAAGAACTGAGTAAGCTTGAATCTAGGAACTCAAAAGAGCTAGATGACTGATGAAGAAAAGTTTTTGAGTCTGAGGTTCGTCTTACTTGAACGTATATTCATTAAAGGAGAAGTCTTGCTAGAGGAAGGAGTGCATACAGCTGACACTTCATACACAACTTTGAAGAAAAACAGTTTGAACTGGTCTTAAATATCTTTCAAGGCTCTGACAGAATGGGCTGACACCGGAACAGAACGTAACTGATCACAGAGTTAAGGCAACAGAGATTGTGTCTTCATTTGGAACATCCATAGATAAAAAGGGCCCCTCTGGAGTCACTCTGACACAGAGGCCTCAGGCATGGTAAGTTATGGTATAGAGGTTACAGTGTGAAGACCATCCTGACCATTCATCATGCAAGTAGCACATTCCCGAAAAGGGGACCCCTAGACAGCTGTCGCACATGTATGTTGAGTTTCCCACCACAATGACAGAGCTTTACCCTGTATGGTTCTCATCCATTCATGGATGGTGAGGTTTTTGACCAAGAGGAGAATCTATCATTCTCATCTGCCTTAGGCAATGAGATCTGACGTAAATATCAGATCAAGAGAAGAATCAGGAAGGACAGGGGAATAGAAAATTATAAAAGGAAAATTATAAAAGGAAAGAAAAACATGTGGGTTCACTCACGATGTGCATCTAAGCGGGAGTCGGAGAGGATTTGATGTATGATTTGTTGTGTTCTTTTATCTTTCTATTTTACTTACTGATTCTTTTAATGCAATGCATTTTGCCTGTTCTTTTATATGAATTGTATCTTTTTATCTGTCTTATCTGCCTTCTATTGATGTAAAGCATTTTGAGCTGCATGTTGTGTGTGAAAGGTGCTATACAAATAAAGGTTGTTATTATTATTTTTATTATTATTATTGAAATATTTATGTATTTATTTGTCTGTTTAGGCTATTTAATTCAATCGCGCACATATCTATTCATTAATCTATTTACCTATTTTGTGATTCTCATATTAAGTATTTTCCTTTCATGCTGTTTTATTTTATTGCTCCAACATTATAATGCGAGGGGTGTGGCTAAAATGCTAGGTGGGTCTGACCATAGGCTCTGACTTGTCATTGGCTAATCATCCTAGTTGTTGAGGGTTTTGACTCTGCGGCTGCATTACAATCGGCCACCAGGGAGTTGTGAAGACACTCCACAAGAAAAGACAAACTTTCACCAAACTGCGGTTTTGAACAAATACTGTAAGTACGGAAAGGCTTAGTCGTCTGAGGACATATTTACGGAGGTGTCATTCCTGTAAATATGACCGTTTAGGGTCCCGTTAGGTTTGTTTCTATGTTCCAAGAAGGCTATAGACATAGAGGGTCATTCCTATGCTGGAAATGTGAATGGCTCAGCTGGGATCTTGAGGGGAGATGAGCAGGTGAGCTGCTTCACATATGATGCCCTTACTTTTCTAACAGTGACTCAGGGAATTAGAGTGACTTACTGTTTTGAATCTCAGCAGGTGTTTCATGTGCATGACTCCCTTGCTATAGCTGGGTGGCAGTAGTGAGTCGTCCTGTCCGTTGATGACTGACACCAAGTCCCACATGTTACTACTGCCTCCTGGAGGCTGGTGGAGTATAAAACGCAGACACACACACACACACACACACATACACGCACACACACACACGCACATACACAGATACATTAATTCAAATTCGAAAAATTAAATCAAACACCATTAAATGCTTTTTCCCACATTATGTTCTTTAAAAAAAAAAAAGATTATTTCTTGGTCATTTGCCTTATTTTATGATCAGTATTTTCTATGGAAAATACGACTATGACTTCATGTCGTTACTTGTTTTCAAGGTGAATAGGAAATGACACGGATAAATGACCTAATTCCACTAACGTTACTTAAATCCCACAAGATGACTTCACCTACTGGTCTGTAGGGCAGCGAAGAAGAGCTACTGTCTGCAAATCCGTCACTAACTGTGGAATGTTAAGTTTCACTTTTGTTTTCACACTCTGTGGATTGAGTTCAGTGCTGCTGGTCTGCAGTCTGTGCATCTTCAAATTACAGACATGACATGATGCGCACATCAGGCACATTAGAGATCGATTTAGATCTGTTTATATTCACTGACCAACTTTTGATTTTGTGCCTCTGTATGGGAGACACTGCATCTCACAGTCAAAAACGACCTCTAGAGGCCATCTGATGAAGCACATCATCTCACTGACTGACTGACTGACTGACTGGCCTTGGCTGCACTGTGAGGGAAAAGACACGAAATGCATCATAAAATGCTTCATAAGAAACTCTTCAATAAAAGTCAGGTAACACAAATTTCAAGACTAATTCTAATTCCATTTGTGCTGTTTAGAATGTGAATCTTCAAGGAGAGATGATGAGCTTTAGCTTAGCTTGGCTTGCTCACAATGACAGCAAGTGATTCCATGGGGGCTTCAAAAGACTACATGAGAAATCTACGAGTCTCTCTATAGATAAGATACCAGGACAGTATCAAACTGCATTCAGTGTCATATATTGACCCAAACACTGAGCTTAGCATATCATCATATATCATAACACCACTAATGATAAAAGAGTATTCAAAATGTAGTTACCGAAAAGCACTCAGAGAACCAGCGTAGCTTCTTGACCCTGATGTCTGAACTCAGTTTGTCCAACTCCTGTTTGATGTCTCTAGACACTTTACCACAGAGCAGGGGGGGTGAGCCAGGAACCATGGCTCTGTCTGGAGAGGGATACAACCTGCCTGGTTAAATAAAGCTCAGGAATAGAATAGAATAGAATAGAATAGAATAGAATGACTTTACCAGTGTTTCCTATGACCTTGTCCCATGGCTGGTCAGTAAGGATGTTGAGCAGCACTGGAGAGATGAGAGGTGTGAGAGACCATAGTCGAACTGTACTGTCTCTACTACAGCTGGCCATGGTGAATGGACGGCTCGGATGACATGTTAAACCTAGAGACACACAGAGAGAGTTGGGTAAATAGGGCAGCAATTAGGGGGATGATTTCCTTACAGGGAGATGGAGGAGCACATTATAATTATTATTAGTAGTAGTAGTAGTAGTATTGATACAAATTATATCCTTGATTTATTCAATAAAGTGTTTTCAATCATATCTTTAATTTAATATCCTTATTCATATAATATTTATTATCAAAATATATATATTACATATACATTGCGCAAAACGTGCATACACTTTCCGTCACACAAGTTACCCTTTAGAAATTCCAATCAACTTGCAATTTTGCACATGTGAACAAGCCTCATGTCCCACCCCATTAACTCCCACAATTAGCCATGTAAACGTGCTTGTCATTCCATTTTCTTTGCATGAGAAAATGGCAAAGTTGGAGTGCATGACGATATAGAGAAATTTAACAGTGTGTGAAACTGAAGCGACTTGAGGTATCAGACATGTGTGCGACCAACGGGAAGAGGTGGCCGAAGAGGACAGCATCTCCAATGCACCCGGTACACCAGGCAAGCAGCTATAATGCATCATTATGCAACATCATTAATTTAGACATTTATGACTAAATGACTATGGCAACTTATGAGCCCATAATGAAAGTTACTTCTGGTGTTACTAAATACAAACACAGGCCAGTCACGGAAGAATTGCTCTTCCTATATTACAGTCTTACCGTAGACGTCAGCTCCATGGTCGTAGACTGTGTCTAGACATGTTCCATCCCTTGTATCCCACACTCTGATCGTATAATCCCAAGAACCTACAATGCATTACAATATCATAATAGTACAAACTTAAAATTCAACATCATACAAGATATTACAATTCAATGTAACATATAGTATAATACATTTCATTACAACACTGGATCCCATATAATACAACAGTCTCATAAATCTACAGTAGAAAAAAACTGTGACTTGTCACTTAACATGCCCAATTTTTTTTCTGGTGTTAAAATGGATTTTACAAATGATGTCAGAAGGTCTTTAATGGCATACTTTTAAACTGTCTTCATCAGTCCCTTTTAAAACATGATGACGTTTTGCAAGAGAGGCACTGCACAGTATTTCATTATGTAAAATCTAATCAGCTAAAGCGTTTTTAACCTTTTAAACCTACTATTTTAACTAAAGATGGCCCCCATTTCTTAACTACTGAGCTACTTGTGTCTTGCTTGCAACCCCAAAAGCACCCAAATAATCTAAAAAAGTCTTTTTCAATTCATTGATTTATTTCTCTGTCCTGGGGCTTGTTGCTAAAAAGATTATGGTCAAAGTCACTGCTTTTTCTTTTTTTTCGTGATCAATTATTGTGTGTATAAGGAAGGGGGAGCACCATGCAGTCACAAAAGTGACACAAGGCAGACAAAGCAAAGTGTATTACAAGAGATCCTCCCTCCCCCATTTCCCTTATTTTCCTCCCACCAACCCACTCCACCCCACCCTCTAACTCCTGACATGATGAACCAAGGCAGTGTACATAGATAAAAACACAAAAACACAAAAACAGACACAAAAACAACAAACAAACATGAACAAAACTACCAGTACAACCTACCCATTCCTCCCAACCCCACCCCCCTGCTACCCAGGAATCCAATGACCATTATAGACATAAACCAACAGAAAAACAAAAACAAATCCAGAGATGTTATGACAAGGGCTTAATTGCTGTAATATTACAACTCCACTCCAGGCCCGCTGCATACAGCTGAGCCTTCAGATGACCCCCCAACTCTACTACCTGCCCCCAATTACGTCAATGTTATTTACTGTGTGTTTGTATGTTTGTGTTTATGTTTAAAAAAAAAAATGTTTTCAATTACAGAACATTCCCCACATGCATCCTTACTACACATTATGCAATTCAATACCACTCACTACAATACCAGTCCCATGGTACCACCAGTGAAAATAACATCATGGAACATAAGAGGAATCAGCTCCCCCGCAAAAAGAACAAAAATATTAAATCAACTAAATAAATTAAGATGTGATATCTGCTTTATACAGGACACTCACTTTACAGAGGCAGAGTCTCAGACACTTACAGCCAGATGGATTGGCCAGACATACCACTCCACATATAGCTCCAGAAAATTAGGTGTCTCAATTCCAATCAATAAGAACATTCCTTTTTCTCTCAATTCAACATTGACCAATCCAGAGGGTTGCTATATCATTATCGCTGGAACTATTGGAAAAGACACTCTAACTCTAGAAATATTTATGGCCCCAACACAGACTCTTCTTCTTCTTTCCGCTCGTTATTCTCAGCACTATCTAATTTTCCTGATTCACATATCATCTGCGGCGATTTTAACATCGTATTAGACCCGCACATAGACCGCTCATCATCAACCTCCACTATCAAACCCAGCCACCCCTCACCCTTACTTAACAGTACATGTCAGATTATGGACCGATGGATATCTGGAGACTGAATAACCCCAGTATTAATGAATATCATACTCCCGCATAGACTACTTTTTGGTTAACAACTCTATTATACACAAAATAACTGATCCAGCCATCCATAGCATCATCATCTCTGATCATGCCCCCATTAGTATTATTTTCTTAGCAGAACACCAACCTCATCCTCCTCCCAGATGGCGATTCAATAACTCATTACTTAAAGACAAAGAATTTCAAGACTACTTCAAACATGAATGGGCATCCTTTATCACTATGAGAGGCTGCAAAGACTGTCATGAGAGGGAAAATAATATCATATTGTACATACAAAAGGAAAGAAGAAATCGCAAAAGAACATACCCTACAAAAAGAGGTGAAGAGATCGGACCTCCTGGCCTCTAACACACCTACCGATTCAGTAATGAAGGAACTTCTGAAAACTAAACATGAACTAAAAGACATACTGAACAAAAAAACCAAAGGTATTCTCCTCAAACCTCTACAGCAACATTCTGAATTTGGAAATAAAACTATCTAACTTGCTAAAGCAACAAACAGAGAAATCTATCATTACCTTAATCATAGACTCATCTGGAAATATAACTCAAAACCCCTCCATAATTAATTACTCTTTTAGATCTTTTTACTCAAATCTTTACACTTCAATCCAGAACACCTTGTCTAAAGATGCAGCAAGATTTTTGAGGAATGTCTCCCGACCTAAACTAACTCAAACCCAATCAGAAAATCTAGAGGTACCTCTATCCCCAGAAGAAATCACCAGAGCGCTCCATAATAAACCCCCTGGACCAGATGGCTACCCAACAGAATTTTATAAACAATTTTGGTCTCTCCTTTCACCTCTGTTCTTTAAAGTGATATCTGAAATTCACCAAAATTCCGCTATACCCCATCAAATGAACACTGCCTATATTACACTCATCCCAAAATCAAATAAGGACCCCACTCAATGCTCCAACTATCGCCCCATATCATTAATTAACATAGACATCAAAATTAGAAGCAAGGCTTTATCAGTCAGATTGGAATCTGTAATCTCATCATTAATACACATAGATCAAACTGGCTTCATTAAGGGGAGGCATTCCTGCATAAAGTTGGTGGTTTGCGGGCCAGGTCGGGTTTGGGTGGTTGATTAAGGCATATTTTTGCAGGTTTGGCGGTGCCGATTGGCTCTCATAATGGGTCGGGTGGGTGCGGGTATTAAAAAACCATGATCCGTGCATCACTATGACTATGGCTTTGAGTATTTCCCACCGTTTAGGAGAGCCTGCAAATATTGTATAAAGTCGTACAATACCAAAGAATGACATAACTTTTGGACAACATTTTGCCATATCTCCCAGTGTTAAATTCAGGTTGTGGCAACCACATGGCACGAAGTAAGCACCGGGATTGAGACGTAGAATATGGGCTTGGACTCTCTGATTTTGTCCTTTCATGTTCGCCCCGTTATCGTATCCTTGGTGCCGACAGTGATTTATGTTCAGTCCAACGGCCTCTGGTTTGGCCAAGAGTGCATTTGATAGTCCCTTTCCAGTTTGGTCGTTTACTGGGATGAAACCAATAAAGTGTTCTTCTACATTCACTTCTAATGATGTCATATTGACAAAATGGAGAATCAGTGGCATTTGCTCCTGATGGCTCATATCAGGTGTGCAATCAAGAAGCACAGAAAAATATTTTGCTCTCTTTGTGTCATTCGCAATAGAGTTTTTGACGTTTGTGGCCATAAGAGAAATTATATCATTTTGAATCTGAGGCCCTAGATAATGTGCATGAGTTTCCTAATTTTTTATGTGTCTGACATGTTCTTTTATAGTGGGATCAAATGTGGCGAGCATCTCTGCTAAAACTGACACTGACAAAAGAATCTGTTGTAAATTTTAGCAAATTGCTGGACTTTATGCCACACAGTGAAAATATATATTCATATATATGATATAATTGGCCCAAAATCCCGTTTCACTATCTTATGGGGTATGTTGGAATATATCAAATTTGGTAATTATGTGGATATGTTAATTGTTCTTCAATGGGGTGCCATGACACACAAGTCTCTGGATTCAACCAGGTAGTAAGTGGACGCAGAGCAAAACACCATGCGTACCATTCAAAATTAGGCAGGTTAACGCCTCCTGATAATTTATGCCTTTGCAAAGTAGAAGCTTTGACTCTGGGTTTTTTCTTGTTCCACAAAAAAGTGCTGATAACAGAATGCAACTTCTTCCAGTAGCCATCCGGTGGGGCTAGAGGTATCATTGAGCTGATAAAATTGATACGAGGCAATACATTCATCTTAATGACTGAAAGTCTAGACTGAAAGGAGGTAGGGAGTGTACCCCATCTCTTTAAATTGCCATCTATGTCGGTTAGGACTTTATTGTAGTTGTTAGCAATTAATGTGTCATGGGAAGGATAGAGACCCCTGAGTATTTGAAATTGTGAATGACAGGAATACTAAAAGAAGGTGTCTGCCCACTTAATTCACCTAATGGCATTAATGCTGATTTTGCCCAGTTAATTTTATATCCAGATATATTACAAAAAACCTCAAAGATTTTAAAGAGCTGTGAGAGTGATTTAGAGGGATTTTTGGTAAAAATGAAAATCTTGTCCGCATACAAGGAAATGTGATGCGGTGTGTCATGTATGATGATTGGCTCAAGGACCTCCGACTGTTGTAGTGCTTGAGCAACAGGCTCCAAAAAAGAGAAAATAAAAGTGGAGATATAAAAATAAATGGGGCAGCCCTGACGAGAGGATCTGCTGAGAACCTAGATGAGCAAATGTTACCTGTTATCACTACTGTGGAAGGGTTAGCATACAATAACTTAATCATGGAAATACAGCCTTCACTGAAGCCCATGTATTGGAGCACAGACCATAGATAATGCCATTCCAGCTGGTCAAATGCCTTCTCGGCATCTAGTGAAAGAACGGCACTGTGGTTTTCTGACCCTGAAACTGAATCTATAACATGAAGCAAGCGACGGACATTATGAGATGCTAGTCTGGATTTAATAAACCCAGTTTGGTCATGATGGACAAGATGAGGCACGTAGCACTCCATCCCGGTTGCCAGGACCTTGGCGTAGAGTTTAACTTCACAGTTCAGGAGACTAAAGGCATGTAAGAAGAGCAGTCAATTGGAGGCTTGTCCTTCTTTAGCAAAAGAGAAATAACAGCAATATTTGAGGTAGTGGAAAAGGAACCTCTACTGATGGAACAATTAATCATATTCAACAGCAGAGGGCCAAGCTGGGGCCAAAAGGAAATATATCATTCTGGATATATAACTCTGCTTTTTCTTGTTTTGCATTACATTATTTATTCTTCATTTAATAGCACATACAACTTTGTACACTTAGGTTGGGGATTGTATGTCTTTATTTATTATATCTCTGTGTCCTATTTAGCACCATTATCTCAGAATCCTTCAATCCTCTAAAAACTCAAAAACATATGTACATGGTTTACATTCGTTTGTCCACAAGACCTCCAACAAGGCTGCTGAATAAAGAGGTGTCGACTTTTAATCTAGATCCAATGAAAAAAATCTTACTTGGCTTTTACAACTGAGTAAAAGTGAGTGTCCATTGGCCCATAAGAACTGTATTGGAGAGTCGTGCTCCCAGGCACGTTGTAACTAGCTCAAAAAAAGGGTACATGTTGAAAATGCCCTGTTTTATGCTTTAAATGCATAGGTTTAGTAGCAGTACCTGAGGTGAGGAGGTAAGGAACCTCTGTGTTCCACATCAAGCCTCTGACTGGAGCTGTATGCCCACTCAACACATTGATACATGCATCCTGGGTATAGTCCCATATACGAACAGTACTGAACAGAAACAGAGAGACATAAGAGAATTATAAAATACAACATCAACAAAGAGATAAAATGAGATTTCACCATGGCTGAACAGGCAAAGAAAACTCTGAACTTTTTACTAAGACATAGTTTGAGCCATACAGGAACAGAGGATGTGGTCATATGACAAACCAGAAGCCCATCCATTGGTTAAAAAGATTTAGAACTTCAGCAGAAGTTTCTTCACTCACAAATGTTCCCATTACTGCAAGTGTTGCTGGAATCTGTTCTTTTCCACTGTTTTTCCACATTGCTGTGCTTTGGATTAAGCTATAAATCAGCCTGCACACTTTCTAATCTGCACACATAGTATTATTATTTGCTACTGCAGCGACCCAATTTCCCCATTAAATTTTCATTTATTTTAAGGAAATATACATATATATGTACCTCTTTGTGACTACACTCACCCATCATCTGATCCAGAGCACAGTATTCCCTCTCGGAGTGGAGACCAGCGGACGTGGAATACTTTAGCTAGGTGACAAGTACACACCTTTACAGGG
>OMOV01051908.1:0-15297 GCA_900312565.1 Beryx splendens | reverse complement strand
CCTCCGCCAGCAGAGCTCTCTTTGTTTCTTCTCTTTTTCTCTGCCCCACCCTTTGGTCGTTTGGTACCCGATTCATTTTCTTTTAGCCTGGCCTGGCGTAACTTCTCTACCGTGTTGGTCTGGTATATTACCCATCATCCCTCGTCTTTTTCACTAGCTAACGTTGCGTTGCGTAGCAACGAATGATCGCGAGAAAATGCGTGTGTGTACGGTATTTATTAAAAAGTACAAATATATATGAGGGCCGATATAAAATGTTTTAGGCCGCTGAAATAAGTTATTTCCAAGAAAATCACCAAAGACAAAATTAATGTTGTTTTTCTTTTTTGTCTTTTTTTCTTTTCCTGTTTTCTGAGTGGCCCCAGCGGCCCATAGCCTGGTGGCCCTTCTGGCATTTGCCCAATTGTCAGATGGCCAGTCCATCACTGACTACCCCCACCCCCACCAGACACTGAGAAGAAAACGTTAAGGTCTGAAGAGCGTGCAATTTACAGACCTGGGTAATGAAGTCCTTCAAACCTTAAAAACTTTTACAATTATCTCTCACTGCCACTTGGGGCTGCCAAGGTGCAAAACTGCTTAGTGTGCAGCTTTAAAGGATAAGTTTAGTGATTTTGGGCCAATATAACTCGTCTCTTACACACCTGTAATGGGATGCGACAAGCGTCGCATGCGCAACTCGCAGCTCAATTTCCTCAACCGCTCACAACTCCTCTCATTCGCAGATCGAGACTCAATTCTGAACGAACGACTCGTTTGGCAGAGTGAGTCCTGACTCCCAGTTCCTTATCAAGAGTCGTTTGCCACAAGCTGCTGTAGTTGTTCACAGATCTGCCATCACTAGTTGAGGGAAAGTAGGTACACCAAAAACACAGTGAATATCACAAATTGATATCTAAGTGTAAGAGTATCCCAGGGTGGGTTATTCCTTTAAGGTTAGAATTAGGATTAGGCTCGGGTTAGGGTAAAGGTTCAGGTTAGGCAGTGGAGAGGGTTAAGGGTAGGATTAGGGGTTATGAATACAAATGTTGCATGTCGACTGTGAATGTGAGGCAGAGAGAAACTCACATAGCACTGTGAATTTTGCCACCTTCGCTCCACTCTCGCTACGCCAAGCTCAACGTGAGAATCCTGTGGCCATCGCTAATAATTTTCCACCTCCCACATCAGTGTTGCTTTTGTGGAAATGTCACTAGTGCCAGTAGACTGGCCTGACCGCCCACACACTCCTGGCCCGTCTCTCCACTCTCTACGCTGGGCTGCACTCCAGCATCGCCGCACAGCACACCGCCAAACACTCAACACCTCGCACATGGAGCAGGACGGGTGGGTGGCGAACGTCGTTCGCCGAATGCTGTTTATCACGGAGACAGGCAAACGCTGTTCCAGACGATTTATGTATTCAAACCTGCATACTGTCTTTGTGGTGGGAACACAATGCCAGATACAGACAGGCAGTTTTGGAAACCAAGAAATTAGTCTTAGGCCCTTAGACAGAGAGAAATTGTTCCCAAGTTGGTTTTTATCACCAAAAAACACAAGTTACAAAAAACCTTGCTACTCCAACAAGCGCAAACAATGCAGAGCGTCCTCTGTGTTGGATTCCTGTCACCTAATGAGCCGTGACGTCTATCTATAGAGGCCTGTTCATTATCTATGCAAGAGAACCTGTTTGCTTCCTGTTAGACCAGGTGCCTCACGTGTAAAGCATAGACTCATTAAATAGACATTTCATGCAGCAATCTCAAATGATTTATGGCCGCGGTGGTGTGCACGTGTAGCTGTCAACCCTGAGATTACCTCTTATCTTTATAAGATGCAATCCATCCATAAAACCAAGCACATACCAGAGAGAACAGAAAACACAGCATGAAGAGATACTGAAAGAGAGAGAGAGGCGTCCTAGTGACACACCTGCGATGCCATGGGTTTGATTCTGGCCTGGGACCTTTGTGTCATGTCAGGGCCATTTCCAACATTGCACAATCATCTCTGAAGTCACACTGATTTCAGCAACAATAGCCGATTGGGATGCCTGGCCTTCTAGGTTGAACCAGTGCTCAGCAGTTCAGAAACCAAATTTAATCAACAAACAGTTATACCAAGAACTGAGAACAGTGTATCACTGCTCACTCCAACTGCCATAGCTAGGGGAGACCGGGAAAAGTTGTAACGTGAGATAGTTGTAACACTTTCAGTTTGTCCATGAGCACAATAGGAATCAGGTGGTCACATGTAGATGCTCCATGTAGTCCCAGGCCCACATTTTAGTAAAGACATTCTGAAGAAAACTGGAAAACTTTCTGATGTAGAGGTGAGAAAGTATTTTTTTTAATAAAAATTGTTTTTTGGATAGCACAGTGTGTCTTACTGTCAGAATTACCCATCTTAGCTTAGCATAATCAGCAGATTTTGGAGGTTAAAAGTATATGATTAGCTTATGCTAATATTACAACATGAGGCTACACTGTTTATTGGCTGCACACACTGTTCAAAGAGTCACACTCTTTCACATTGTGTTGAACTCACACACACAGTGTTCTGTCAAAAATGGAATTGTATATTGTATAACAATTGTTTGTTATTAATGTTAAAATCTGTTAATGTTGCACTAAATAAATTTGTTGTTAATGTTAAATGTGCATGTGCTCACTCACTCACTCACTCACTCACACACACTCACTCACTCACTCACACACACTCACTCACTCACACACACACACACACACACTCACTCACTCACTCACACACACTCACTCACTCACTCTCTTTTTTAGCCAAACCAATCAGCCAACCAACAAACAATATATAGCATGCTACAAACAACCCTGCATGTCAACATGCTAACGCATTAGCAAACATATTACTAACAAACAGCGCACCAGAGAGAGAGTCCCTCAGAGACGCTGCTGCTCCTCTGCAGCCTCCACTGAGGTGTGTGATTGTGATTAGGATGACTGTCTGAGAAATTTACTGTGATTAATCTTTTTCTGCTGAAAAAAAGTCGTAACAATTCACCATCTTTTGTGGATGAATTCCACATTAACAGAAGCCTTTTACCTTTCGACAACCAAACCCCCATGATGAGGCGCTGATGTGGCCACAAACTTAACTCCTCCAGGGGCTGAACCATTGTGATCAAACAGCCCCTCATGCCGTGCTCTCACATTGTAATTGATCAGCTAATTAAAGCAATTGGTGCATAAATTGCCATTGTAATTATACCAGCCATAACAATGCGCCGGTGCCAGGGGAGCATCCCTGCTAATCAGCGACAAATGGTTCTGTGCCGCCTGGAAATCTAATTACACAGCAAGTCAGCAGCAGTACAGCAGATAAGCACTTGCCAAACAAACAGGAAGGGGCAAATCAAAAACAGGCATTCGCTGCCACAGACAGATGCTAATGAAGCAGCATTCAGATGCTGCCAAACGAGTATTAGCCTACAGAGGTGTAGCTTTACAGCGCAGCACTTAAAGTGTGGAGTAAAAGTCAAGCTGAGCTCAGTCAAAGGAAACAACATATTTATACTCAACTTTGCAACTGATTACTGGTATCGAATTTTAAAAAAAGAAAAAAGGCCGTAAGCTATCAGCCTCACTGTGCTGAATGTGATGCAGATGTCAAGGCGAGCCTCAGCCGAAATCCAACATAATCAACGTCATGAAGCACAGCATGGCTATTGACTGCTGGTTTGCTTTCAGTAAACACAACTGTAACATGTTGGCCTCAGCTGGTAGGGCCGTTGTCCGTGGAAAGCTGACTGCAGAGATCATTTTAACAAGCGCCCAGAGGGTGTGATGTGCGAAACGCTGCGGAAGCACACATGACCCGGCTGTCGAAGGATCACATCCCTCCGTGCCTCTCTGCTCGCTGAGCTGAATTCTAACTTGAAGCCATTTTTCACTTTCAGCTGGACTGAAGTTTATGCAGGAACCAACGTTGCTCCAACATAACAGGTGCATTCCCTGATTCAGTGTCACCATCAGCCTTCATGCTTTTCCCCCCAAGCGTTCAACATCAATGATTTGAAGTAGGAGAAAAATACTAGTTAAAAAGAATATAATATTACCTGCATCTACAGTACTTCTCCTTGATTGTAAATCTGTTTTAAAGTGCAACAAGTAATCTATGAAGGCATTGCAGCAACATCAACAGGTCTTTGGCACAACTTACAGTAGCCTGTAACTGACATAAATAATAAAGTCAGATTTTCACAATAGAGTGGAGTAAGCACAAAATAATGTAGAGAAGGACATTTTCTTTCCAAAGAGGTCAGAGTTCAGCTGCACCACAGCGCCCCTGTAGCTGCGAGGGACTCAGCGTTTCACTCAGACACTTCCGTTTCAGACCTCCCCGCCGTGCTGCACCATTTGCATTTTCCGACCGACATCAGTAACAGCGATCAAATGATCCAGAACAGCTGAACGGGGAGTAGAGACGCAGCCATTAGCCCCTTGCTGAATCATCTCTTTGTCACATCTTAATGGAACATGTTCATGTGGATGACAGCCCTCCGCGTTGAAGTCGATGCTTTTTCATGTGTCCCTCGGCGCAATGCATCCGAAGGACGTGTGCGCTCGTAAATTAGCACCCGCGCACCCGAACTGGACCGTTCAGAGCGCTGTCGGGAAATCCTGTTGGTGAAATCCAGAACGTCCCGTTCCGGCCAGCGAGGAGGCGCGGCACGGCTTTCCAATATCAACAGGGAAAACAAAATCACTGTTCCTTGAACCACAACCTAAACTGGTGCACTTTTTAGTCTATAAAAGTATCTGCAGGTATACTTTAAGTTGACTTAAACGTATACATCCCAAATTGTGCAGGAGGCAGAGAAACAGGCAGAAAGCGGGGAGAATATGCAAACCACACACACAAAGTAAAATAAGACGCGTAGTAAAAGTGCTTAAATAAAGATATATTTTATAAGGGAGCAGTATTGATTGAGTATCTCATGTTGGTGCAGTTTCCCCACACTAAAGCAAAGCTAGATGACTGTAAGATGTAATCATGACAGCGGCAGGCTGCAGCGCCAGAGGAGCTGCTGCCTGTGAGGGCCTTCCGGCTGGAGCTCCTCCTGGGCAACTGTCAACAGCGATTGCGTTTCTAAAGTTACAACTAATTTCTGTGCTGCTTTTGACTGAGGACCGATCATTTAAACACTGATACTTTAATTTTGTGCTTAGCTATAGTATCATCAGCTAACCATCATGGTCTTTTTGCCGGAACAATATCTCATTTGTGCACTAGTAAGAAGCTTTAGATTTAACATCAGTTGTTTTGCTAAATTAGCCTGCTGGCTAGTTAGCTAGCTAACAGTTTTTTACTCAAACTGAAATGCTGTGTCCAGCTCAAGCTGTTGCCACAGAATCCAATTTGTGATGGAGGAACGTAATTTTCAGAGTTTGTGCTCATTTCACAACTTTTATGAGATGATGTTGGTTTGTTCAGGTGAACTGAGCTGACTCTTCTCAAGCTACAGCTCAGAGTGTTTTGGAGTAGAGACTCGGGCTAAAGACAAGACAGTTTACTGTGTCAGTAACCTACATCTGGAAACAAATCCACCTCATCACACTATTCACTTTTACTGAGAACGTTACTGAGTGGATCTACAGCCACACCACAACAAGCTGACTCAGACATCTCGGTTTCTAATCTTGTTATATATTTATTCATACATTATTTGCGTACCGCCAATTTTCCATGGAGCTCCATGATGGCGCCAGCCATGGTTGATAGGAAATTTATAACAGAACCGCAAAGCCTCTACAGCACTGATGTAAGTAGGCACGCTGCAGCTGGGTAGGGGACCATTACAATGTGCAGTATCAGTGGCCTGAGTCGCTGGAGATCTCAGCTTGATAGTAAACATCATTAACCTGTGAGCTTTCATAGATCCATCACTGCCAGGCCTCAGTGTTAATGGCAAGTCAGCGAGCCTTTTTGTTAGCATAAGCCCAGACAATTAGTCACATCCTCCCACCCAACTCCATTTTCATCACCAAAGTCATCTGCCACGGATGGAAGGAAGAATGGGGAAACCTCTAAAAGGTCTTTAATATTGATATAGCGGGTGATAGATTGTGGCGGCTGTGGCATTCGAAGAGGGAGGTTTCAGATTCAGTAATGCAGAGATGAAGCAGAGGCAGGTCGTTTAGAACCTCAGGTGGAAAATGGAAAATCACTTGTGGAAATGTGTCTTCGAAAACAATGCATTTTTACATATGAATAGAATTTCCATGAAAGAGGGATAAGTTGATGCTTTTTCTGAAACAGCTCAGAGCTAAAATGTAGTTGTTTTTGGCCTAACACTACTTATTAAAATAATTCGGCTTCTATGACATAAATGCAGATGAAAGTGACAAGTGGCTTCTGAGGATCATAAAATAGCGATCAAGCTGTTTGGTCAAGCTCACAAAACATGAATTCATCCCTCCAAAATCTCTTCTTGAAAACGGTTTAGTTTGTGTTATTGGTGGTGACAGCGCTCATGGATGCATTCATTGTCTATGTAAAAAGTGAAATTAAATTCAAATCTGAAATGCTTAAACAAAGATTAAACTAAACTGGAAATCTCTGCCTCCTGAAATATAAATTAATTCTTATTACTTTCAGCTATAAGCCAATATGAGTGGAATGGAAATTCACAAGAAGAATATTTACAACAAATGAAACGCATGGAAAAATCTATTTTTTTGGATGATTTACAATACAATACAACTTTATTGTCTGGCCATGGCTAGAAAGTTGTCCTTGGTTTTGTCTTAAGTACAATAAATCACATATAATATCACATTCATACAATTACAGAAAACAATCGCATAGCCAAAAAGGGATGAAGGATTTTTTGTACAGATTTCATTTGGCTATTGCCGTTTTGAAGCGACAGCCAGAAGGGAGAAGCTGAAACTCAGGATGGAGGGGGCAGTCGGGATGGTTCGCTATAGCCTGAGCCTTCCTGTGCACAGCTGAAGCATCCAGGACACTTAGCTGTTACACTCCGCTGCCTGCCAATAACCTCGCTAGGCATACTGACAGTTCTGACCACTGTTTCTGCCAAGGCTTCTGGACCATATACAGTGATATTAAAAATGAGAATGCTTTCAAGCAGGCTGCCGTAAACGCTGTCCAGAACATGTTGACGGACTCCAAAACTTGGTTGTGGTGAAAAGAGTGAAACATCAGTTCTTTGGTTTTAGTTAAATAGCTAGATGTTCATCATTCCTGAAGCCTGGAGACCCGTTCAAAGCATTGGTGTTCATTCAAATCTTTGTTTTAAACATGGGTGGCCCCACGGGTGGCTATGCATCAGACCACAGATTATGAAAATCTTAAGAGAGTTCTAATTTGTGCATAGAATATCAAGTTTGGATAAATCTTTGCACCCTCCACCTACCCAGCTCTTATATTCTTAGTGTGTAACAACATGTAGACTTGAATAGGACTTTTCAGCCACCAAAACCACAAGACATGTGTGAGAGACCTCTACATACAGTATACATTTATATATATATATATATTGACTGGTGGTGTATATATGCACACTATATACATACAGTATACATATACACAGTATATATGTTACCTTACTATGTGTTTGGACTAACACAGGCTGATTCCCTGAGGAGGAGCTGCCATCCTGCCAGGAAGTTTCTTGGTTTTAGTGTGAAACGCTGTTTCAGAGGCCTCACCATCCTGC
Organism: Beryx splendens; assembly: GCA_900312565.1. Classification (NCBI taxonomy): domain Eukaryota; kingdom Metazoa; phylum Chordata; class Actinopteri; order Beryciformes; family Berycidae; genus Beryx; species Beryx splendens. The sequence goes on along the minus strand of OMOV01051908.1, from coordinate 7,598 downwards.
CAAGAAAAACATTCTGGGGAACCAGAGAGTGGATCAGAGTGACAGCACACTTGACTCTCCAGATAACAGTAGATGGGTAGAGGAACGAGCGGATCGATCCATCGATCGGTTCATTCTGATGGGTAGGTTTGGCACCGGATAACACTAATGGTATGTTACACGGAGGGCCTCTGCGGACCGTATACATATGCATAGGGAAGCCGGAACTTTATTTCATCCTCATCCCTTTCCTGCTGCAAAGCCTGTAGGGGAGAGGCCATTAGCAGATGGAGCGGCCATCCCACCACTGCTGTTTACTCTATTCCACTGCCTGACGCTTTGAAACAAAGGCTGTACAGGGCCCCTAAACGAGGGTGAAAACATGCTAATGCTTGCTGTGGCTGGTCACGCGGGCCTTTTTGTGGCAGCCCTTTGAGACGATTCAAGCCGGCGCTGAGGCCGCAGCTTTGTTCGGCTGTGGGGCCTTTTGCTCCTGGATGATGAAAAGGGTTCCCAGGGATAAGGCACAAAGCAACCTGTCTATCAGATGAGCCCGCTGCTGCCGCCTCAAAGCACCATAGCAGCTGTCGTCATGGCGCCACTCCATTTTAAAACATCAACAGAAGATACTGAACTTGGGGTATCTTGGCTCATTTGAATAATTTTGAAAATTTGAATGGGAGGATATTCAAATACATTGAGAAGGCTATTCATGTAGATTAGGCAGGCTGCGGCGGGGCTAAGTGTCTTGAATTGGGAGGTGGGCTCAAAACGAATGATGCAAACTGTTAACAGTGTTGGGGAAATACTTCCTTCTTTTTTTTTAAACAGAGGAAAAGGGGCTTGAGAGCTTGTCCTCTGCAGCAGCAGTAGCAGCTCAATAAATGGCCGGCGCTATAGCCCAATTTTAGTCCAGTCACACTCAATAGGTGTGAAATGAATGTAATGGATAGACAAAACCAAGGAGGAATGAAAAGATCTCTTTGAATTGTCTCCAATAAAATGGCAATGCCTTATTTCTTTCTAGACTAGTGGGACATCTATTCTTGAAATAATTGCAGTAATAGTAGGTTCGGGCCTCATTGTTTGTTCTAAATCTCTCTCCCTACATCTTCAGAGGTGCAGGGCGCCTCAAATTGCCTCGCCCCCCTGTGGCGATAGGCTCTTTGCTCCCGGGCGTCATATCCCATTTGCATTTCTGATCATGATGCAACCATGCAACTATGTTTCAGGCGCCATCACCCTCACAAAAAGGCCCGTCCAATCCTGGCTAATGCTGACAATGCGTCATCAGGTGTTGTAAAACGAGTCGGATGGGAGTGCTTTACCTGAGACAGCGCCGTCACCGCTCGGCCTGCACTGTCATTTCGCCGATACGCGAGGGGCGAGGGCTTGAGTACTTTATTTCATGCTGACAGATGCAATTACAGCAGAGCCGCTCTGAGAAGCAGGCCAATGGGGGCACAGAGAGAGGGGTTAATGATGGGAGAGGCTGTAAAGTACTGTAGTGTGCTCCTGGCTGGCCATCGGCCCGGTTTTCGTGGCGTTCAAACTTCATTTTAGCCCATCGTGGTCGTTTCCGAATCTATTTCTAGCGCCCGTTCTCGAAGTAAACAATGACCTTTCACTCGCCGTGTTTGCAGTTCAGGTGTTCTCCTGGCATGCAGCACAAAGACTCTGATAAGCAGATGAACAGAATAAAAACTGTCAGCGGCCGGCGATGTTGTGTACTCTGCCGTTCTTGTCCTGTTATCAACCTCCAACAAACGTTCAAACCTCTGCACTGTATAAACTGAGCTGTGTTCAGTGAGCTGTCACTGCCATTAGGGCTCCAGACTGAACGCTTTACAAAGCGGTGCATCATCTGCAGCGCAGTGGGGCTGCAGTCTTTACTGACAAGACAGATGTTAAAGGCGTAGACTCGGAGCTCGCCGGGCCTCGGATTGAGCAGGGGTTTGAAAAATGACTTTTATCAGCACTAAAGTGGCTAATGATCGATGGGGCGAGATTAAAAAGGCGCCGATGCTGGCTATGCTTGAGAGAGACGTGGAGGGCCTTGCCAGCACGGCTTCAGTGTGTGGACTGCTCCCACAAGGCAGATCTAGTGTCTGGGTTCACATCAGGACATGGGATATGAGTTAGCACTGCAGCACCAACTCTCTCATCACAACTGCACAGAGAGCGAGCTCGCCATCTCCCTGTGCATTCATCCGACTGCGGTATGTGTGTGTGTATAAATCTCTGTACGCGTCTTTGTGTGCTTAGGTACATGGCGGTCTGTGGGCACACCTACACAAGAGTGTGTGCGTGTATGTGTGTGTGTGTGTGTGTGTGTGTGTGTGTGTGTGTGTGTGTGTGTGTGTGTGTGTGTGTGTGTGTGTGTGTGTGTCACTGGCACATTGCCAGATCAGTTTGAAGGAGGGAAGCTATCCCACTGGTTTTATTGAGAACCTTTCCCCTGCCAAAGCTCAGTGTAAATCTGAATTAATCTGCTGTTTGCCCAGGAGTGCTTCCAAACAGGCGCCAGGAGGGGCCATATTAGCCTGCACTATGTGATGTTCCCTGAGAAGTTGTCCAAATTCCACCCCCAATAATAGACTTGGGCCTAAAACAAGCTCATCTCATCAGCAGCGCTCACTACTGCATGGATGGAGTTGTCCCTGATGGTTTGTTGGGGTGGATACATAAAATGATGATGCATAAAACACTGTCCAGTATGTACTGTGCACCGGTAGCATGATAGGTCCCACTCTGAAAGGCCTAATTGATCATGTAAATATGTCATCCCTCACGTATGATGCAGACACCCCTTGGGCCAATCAGTAGCAAGATGCAACATCCTCCAAGTTTCAGCAAAATCGCAGCGGTTGTATGGCAGCTACGGCCTTGCAAAGTTTGACATTTTGAGCTTTGACCCCTTGGACCCTGAGTTTCCCCTTAAATTCCCTCTTAAAGCAGTATCTCACTTAGTTTTAACAAGGGGGTTATTTGGCACATGGACACCATGAAAAAGCTGGACAAGTTTGTAGCATTCAGATTTTTACTTCCCATTCATTTGAATGAGGCAAGAAAATAGACTGAAAACTGACACTTAACACTGTCATGATCCGTCTGTCATGTCTTGTTGTGTCATGTTGTCATGTTTTGCCCCTGTCTGTGTCATTTTTCAAGCCCGTGTGTTTCCTTGGACTTTCCCTTCCCCCTGCTCAATCACGCACCTGTCTCCTATCAGCCCCTCGTCATGTCTGCCCTGCTCCCAGCCAATCAGTTCCCGGACTTTCCCCAATGCCACACACCTGTTCCCCATGTTTCATTAGTCTTGTCTGTATTTAGGTTCTGTGTTTGTTCATGTTCATTGTCGTGTCTTCGTATATGTTTCGGCTGTCCATGTTCCTGTGTCTTGTTGAATAAACGGATTATTGCACCAAGACTTCTCGACCGGTTTCGCATTTGGGTCCTACCTCCAAGTTTCCCCTTCAGCCGTGACAAACACGTTGGTGAACAGATGTAGAAGTGGTTCATTACAGCATCCCCATCACACCAGTGTAATATTTTAAACACTGGAACACAGCGTGAAGATGCATCATCCCTCCAAGTTTCGGCAAAATGAAACTAGTGGTGATGGCAGATCAAGAGCTGAGAAACTCTATAAAGCATAACTCAAGCCGTTTTCAGCCTGGGTGTGATTATCCCATCCTTTTCTGTCATATTGATGGATTTTGTCCATCCAAAGAGAGACCGAAGTGTGTGTGTGCCGCTGTGTAAAATAGTGTAATATAAATAGTGAAAGCTGTCAGGTCATGGATAAACTGAAAATTGAATACGTCTCATTGTAGAGTGAGGTAAAGGCCAAGTTGCGTTCAATTGACCATTTTGAATTTTAGCCTTGATAAATCTTTCAAAATGTCCCTACATGACCTTTCCAAGACCTACTTTCTGTAAAAACCGGTGTTATCTGATATTTCAAGACATTGCATTGTGTCAGATTCTGAGATTTCTGTCTGTGTGCCAGTTTGCAGTCCTGCTGAGGTTTCCGCGGGTGTTCAGATGCACACAGTTAGGAAATCACCTCCTCACTCAATCATAATTTGCTGAAGCTAGATGACTATAAACGGAAACTGGCTCCTTGCTATGAGCAATCAAAAGCACACAGATGTGACCAGCCGCATTTTAATGGAGATTCTGCAAGGTTACAGATTGGGGGTAAAAGGGCAAATCTCAAGCTACTGAACCTTCAGCCTGTTAGCAATTACAGACCGCAGTGGCATTCACTGGGTAGATCTCCAGCCACTTAATTGGCTAATGAGATTTGGGGAGTGAGAAGCTCTAATATTATTGGTCTTACTTGTTTTTTCCTTCCCTATGTCATACAGTGTCTCCAACCAATCAGCTGAAGGACATGGTTTCCTCTTTAATCTCATGCATGTACTTTTAGGCTTATAGCAGTGACTAGTGACGGCCTTTGGGTTATTGGAATTCATACATGTTGAGATTAAACAAACTGAGTCTGATTACAGAATATACAGTATGTATTTGTGTGTGTGTGTATTAATAATGTATGTATGAATGCAGGGGTTGACATTTTAGAGCTATATGGCTGCCATTTTGTCACCATCTTCATAGCCGTCATTTAAATTCTCACAGTCCGTAAATTTTTGAGACATAAACATGAACTGTGAAACACAAATTATGTGAAGATTACGCTCCTTCACCACAAATTGGATTATGTGGCAATAAGACGATTTGGACATGCCGTTTCATTTGTTCATGGTGTGAAAAGGTTAGCTAACAGTAAATTATGATCAAGGTCAGACAACTAAAACAGTTTGGTTAAGGTTAGGGGAAGTTTTTGGTTATGGTTAAATAAGAAACACTAAAAATTAAAACTTCACTCCCAGTAGAAAACTTCAACTCGGAGTTGAGGGTAAATTTGCTGTTGTGATGTGCGCCTGCTACGAGGCCACGGAAGGCACCTGCATCGGGCTTTAGTGGACAATACCACTCCTGGTGAGATTTTGCCACTTAGAGCTCATTTTCCTTGCCACTGCATCAGTAGCTGAGAGAGAAGTTAAAAAAATAAAATAAGCAAAGCTACCTAACTAGAAAGGATGGATTAGAAAGCAAGAGAGTTGGGATGCAGGGGGGCCCATGCTTGCCTTTGCCTGGGGCCCCCAAATCGCTAAGTCCGCCCCTGGATATACGAACGATTATGTCTGCATCTGAGGTGAGTATTGCCTATTGCATATTGAGGCACAGCATTGTCACAATGAAGCACAAAGACCCAAAACTGAACAAGAGTTCCTAGCGTACGATAGTGAAACAGGTGCTAGATCGATTCAAACTAATTCACATTCCTCACAAACCCCAAAGTCACCTTGCGCTCAATAACGGAGGGAGGCTTTTTGCTTGATAGCCTGCATGTTCCCCCCCGCTGAGTTCCCCATGTACCCTGCACACAGAGGTACACATCAGAGAGTTACCACGCTGGAGAGTTACAATGAAGTGTTCAGTGAAATAAAGTGGCTTTTTAATTACTGGAGAGAGGCCATTAGCAGCACGCCCACTCACTGGGCTGTTTGGCACCGCTGCAGCATCTCGCTGGGAAGAAACAGCAGCAGGAAGCCCATCAAGCCGCGAGTAGCGGGGGAAATTCAATTAACAGAAATGGCAAGCTAGAGAGAGAGCGACAGAGAGCGAGAGAGAGAGGGGAGTGACATTTGAACGGTTTAAAATATGAATCAGTATCACACAATGTGATTTACTGTTCTAACTTTGCGAGCAGATATGACTTTACACATTCCATTTTAATTTTCGTGTTCCGTTTTGACAGTTGATGTTTTCCGAATTGGATTGGTTCATGCTGAGGTGGCGCGATTTTGGGAGCGAGAGGAAAAACAAGGAAAGCAATTTATTTCAGCTACGTTGCATTATGCTCCAACGGCCATTTGTTTCTTTATCAGGAGTTGGAGATGATTCCCTTTCGAAATCCAAAGAAAGCCTTTTGTATCACCTCGATTTCACCCTTCCCCTTTATTTCTCGTAAATGTTTGGCAAATTATCTTATATTGACTGACTATTTCTTTCATGAGCCCAACAGGATATTGCTCTCTGTGCCTTAGGTGCCTTACCTCCTCACATTTCATCCAGAGGAAGATTCTTTCACGAAGCACGTCTCGACTTGAGGAGCTGATATGAAGCCGCTCTTTGTAGACTCACAGTAAAGTGCAAATACACACACGTCTGGTAAATAAGACGTCCGTATGAAAGGCCAGAATGGAGCAGCGAGGTAAACTCCTGAAAAGGACAAGGAGCTAGTGATGGATGGGTTCACGGGGCGACGGTATGTAGGAGACTTTGGCTGCATCACAAGGGTTTAGTGGTGCTGGGCCTAAAAAGTGTCTCTCTCACCCACCGTGGGCAGCCGACCCCGTCTGCCGGTTTTGACGACCGACGGCAAAGACAAACACACAAATGGCCAGAAGTGCGGACAGCCTAGCGAGGTGTGGGACGACAACACCGCGGGGTGGGGATCGAATGACCTTAGATAACACACACACAGCATGTCTTTACCCATGCCGGCCGTCATCCTGCCTAATCCTGTGCTGCTCTTTGTGTTCCTTGGCACCTGTAAACATGGTGGGTGTTTGTGTTGGAAGATAAAAGGCTAAGCCAGAGGTGGTAGAAGTACACAAATTCCTTAAAAAGAAGCAAAAGGAATCGTCTCTGTTGAGCGTTCCTCTGAATCCCAGATGAGAAACAGTCTCAAATCACTAACGTTAATTCTCTCTCTTGTTGCTTCTCTCTCTGTCCGTTCCCCTGCTTTTCGGGGGTGTTACTTTGGTGTACAAGCAGCCAATCACATTTGGCTCTTGATCAGCTGCTTCCTGGATGGAAGTCTAGAATCTGATGCAGAAATTTATGGGGGGGGGAATTGATGATTAACTGATGAAATTGCTGAAAGTTGATAATCTCCTTAGAGTAACAAGTCTGTTGTTGAAAAGTAGTTAGTAGAAAGTATAGATTTTTCTTTTGAAATGTAGTGAGTAAATGTGAAAAGTCTTAAGTGACGTAAAAATGCTAAAAAAAAACACACAAAAAACCCAGGAACCCCCCCCCATAAAATGGCTCCATACTGCTCGTCCGGAGTAATCCAAGTCTCTGGAATATGGAATCAGATTTGTGCCAATAAAACCAAACAAAACTTCTTAAACATCAAACAACAATAAGAATTTGAGAGAGAATAAAACTCAAACAAAAGAAAATGTCATCTCAAAAGCAAAACGTATAACTTGCAAACAAATTCTTTATGTATTTATTATTTTGCTTTTTTGATAACATGTCCTTTTGTTTACAGTTCCCTCACTACACCACCCGGGCGCCCTTCGGTTGTTTTTTAACGTTTTAAAACAAGTCCCCATGAACCTCGGTTGTTTAGGAGAACGCTGCAACGTTGTTTTGCTGTAAGAAACTTCACCAATCTCAAAACTCAACAAAGGCTCTTTTGCATATTTCGTTAGGGCGACAGAGGATAATACCAACAAGCTGAACAACTGCACATGAGAATGATTTGCTCTGCATAATGTGAACTCTATTGGTCAGATGAGGTGTGTACCATGACC
>OMOV01051872.1:9182-21990 GCA_900312565.1 Beryx splendens | reverse complement strand
TTGTGTTGATGTGTCTGTCCTGTATAATATAAGAGATTATATGTAAGATGAAGTAGAAGAGTGGAGATAGAGATAGAGAGAGAGAGTGAAAGAGAGAGAGAGAGAGAGAGAGGAGGGGGGGTGCACAGGCATTTTGGAAATCTGTTAAGAATTTGGGGATTTTATGGAGCTACAATTACTCTTCTTTTTCTTTTTTCTTTTTTAAAGCAAAATTCAACTCAGTCAGGAGCCTGCCATCTCAGCCTCATTACAGCCTCCTCTGAGGCCTTCTTGGAAATCATGTGATCAGACCAAACTGGCCTTATTTAACCGCACAGTTGCCAGCATTTTCCATGCATGTAGCTGTTCCTCATTCGCACTTAAAACTGATCTGGTTGGTTGATCCAATCTACAGAATAATCCCACGGTTTGACAGAATAATCATATCCAGTGTAATACAACATTTTACCACCAGGAGGCAGCAGAGTGGCAGACATGATTCCAAAACAATTTCTTCCAAAAGTAGGATTACTCATTTAGTCAGAAGAATTAGCCTATGTGTAATTCTTGATGTTTTGAATACTTTGTCAGTCAAACTTGGATATTGGTACTGGTAGGCTACCTATGCCTTCATGCTCACCAGTGATCACTCAATATGATTTATTGCATTATATTTTTTTGTTATGTCGCTGAGTAGTACTGCTTTTTAAAAAATTACATATACTACCCCAGTTATGTAGAAATAAGCATATTATAAGAAGTAAACTGATGGTGGCTTCAGTATTTAAGGAATGAGATCCATAAGGATGAAAGCTGTGTTTCAAACATTAGGCCTATTATTGTGATTATGATTATTATATTTTCAAAAGGCCTATTCTTTATTCAGTTTTCTGGTGAGATGCTGATATTTGCAACACAATTTCAAATGTATGGCCAATTTAATCAGAGAGGGCACTATAATGTCAACTTTTACAGGCTGCCAAAAATGCAAAATAAAATAAATCAATTTTTAAAAATTGTTCTATAGTCCCTGCTAGCGTAAATATAAACCTATCCTATAAATCTGTCTCTTGGACTATCAATGTCCAACACGACACATTTTTCACTATTCCACAGTTTCTATCTAAAATCCTGTTACCTCCCTAACATTTTAAATATCAACACCAAACTTAGTACGCCTATATAGCGTTTGATCTCATACACCAATGGCCAATACACTGTCCAAATCAGTTAAACAAATGGCCAGTAATATATATGACTATAACTTTATGACAGCTTGTCCAGTTATGATGAAACTTGGCCCTTGTTCAGCTAGGGGACTGAATCATCAAGTGTGCAGGACATTTTCAGTTGATCAGGAGGCAGCACAAAATAAGGACTAATAAAACAAGATTAATATCCAAATTTCATGCAAACCTGCAAAAGGGTGGCTGAGTAGGCTATCAGCACTTACCATCAGTATGTTAAAGGGACACTTTGATATTTGGATTTTACTTTACAGTGCTTTACAGTGAACAGTTAGGCGTTGGTTGGCACAGTGCGAAAGCGCTATTAAAAAGAAAGAACTCAAATGTCCATTTTTTATTTTTAACAAATAATTAAATGATTTAGTAAATGTTATTTTAGCTAGCATAACTTCAATAGGCGAATGCTGTTTTACATAAAAAATGTACTTGGAAAACTGTACATAATTTCCAAAACAAACAATGGGCAAACAGATAATGCTAATTGTCAACGCCCCCAATTACTGAGAGGAAAACCGGGTGGTCTAAATGTGTTTTTGCTATGGGTTAACCATACTGCCCCTGCTGTAGACATCGTACTCCTTGTAGCGCAGGTAATCTTTCAGCCTGGGAGGAAGAGGGAGGTAGCTGATGAACACTGGGGCTCTCAAACGTAGGCGACTCAGATGTGCTCTTATCCGCAACCGACACAGGTGCTTCAGGCTCCGCGCATTTCCTGAAAGTCATTGAAGTCAAGTCATAAACACACGAAACATACATTTTAACTAGAGAGGAGGTTCATGTACAGTTCTCTCACTTTGGATGTGACAGATGTCTGGCCATTGTTTCTGCTCCTTCAAGGTGTCCTCGAGTTTGGTGCAGAAGGAGACGTGGTCTGTGTAGTCCAGCATGATGCGCACCACCTGGCCAGATATGTGCTTGAGCCAGTACACTGTTATCACCTCACAGAACTAGAAAGAGACAGGGGCAGAGAGACAGACACAGACACAAGGACACATGCAGCGCTGAGAGAGAAAGCTTGAAGCATTTTGGAAAGAAAGTGTCCCCCCCGCCAGTTCCCCCACATTCCACTCTTTACACCATTTTGCTCTCAGACAAGGCTCGTCTCACCACCATGTCTTTGATGACTGAGGTCGTCCAAGGGGCGTAGTCGTGGGAGCTGTCACCATAGGGACAGTCAAAGCAGCGCTGCACGTCGTAGCCATAGTTCAGAATCATCCTCAGCATGACCTCGTCCTTCAAGGCATACTGCAGCGCAGAGGGGAAGTGAGTGGTGTTGACACGGGAGTAGTAGTTGACATTTGCTCCAAACTTCAGCAAGGTGTTGATCAGCTCATAGTTTCCCTGTCTAAGAGCCACCTGCAAACAGTTGATAGGGTCCTGGTTCACCATTGCCCCAGCCTCTAACAGCAAGCGGCAGCACTGAAGATCATTGTTGGACACAGCAAAGAAGAGGGCAGACCTGCGCTCATCATCATAGTTGCGGCGCACCCTTGGGTGCAGCATGACGTTAGGGTCATAGCCCGCTTGGAGCAGCAGCTCCAGACACTGCGCATGTCCCCCAGCAGCTGCAGAGTGGAGGGGACTCATCCCACTTTCCTTCACGGCCTCCACCTTAGTCACCGGGATCAGGTGCTCCAGCGCCCTGTCAAAGACGAGGATTTAAGAATGTGCTTGAGGTTAGTACATCATAGAAAACTGGGAAAAGTAGATGTTGTAACACAGAAATTCCTCACAGTATGTGTCCATGGTATGCTACGCGGTGAATGGGCATGTGCCCACTGTAGTGAGGTACGTTGGGATCTGCTCCATGCTCCAGCAGCAAGGAGATTACGTCAGGGTTTCCTGCTGCTGCCGCCTCAAACAAAACAGTGCCAGACTCCGATTCAGACCACACATGGGCTCCTAGAGGAATAACACGCCGACATTTTAAAGGCTATTTATTAGTGGTTGTGAAAATAACTGAAAAAAAATCACCTTGTCTGATCTGGACTGCATTTGTCTGCATTGATCTACCTTTCTTTAACAGGATCTCCACCACATTCAAATGTCCATTCTGTGCAGCCAAAGCCAGGGGAGTTTTCGATTTGATGTCACATGCGTTTGGGTTGGCACCAGACTCCAGGAGCAGAAAGACAAAGTTCTCCAGCCCTAAAAACGCTGACTCATGTAGAGCTGTCCGGTCTAGTGGTCCTTTTTGGTCTATTTTGGCATTGTAGCGAAGCAGGAGTGTGGCCAAGTCATACTGGTCATTTAGAATAGCTATTAAGAAAGGAGCAGGGGAGAAAAGAAGAGGACTAATAATAAGCAAATATCATTTCAGTAAAATGAAGTGCATTATGCAGTCAGATCAAGTGAGTCTTAGATACCTTACCTGCCACTAATGGAGAGTCCTGCTCATCGTTCTGGAGATCTGGGCTACAACCGTTTTGCAACAGGAACGTAGCGTTCTCTCTGAGACCGTGAACCACAGCTAGGAACAGTGGTGTTTCACCCTTTAAAGAGCGACACTGGCCTGCACCCAGGGGGGAGGCTGGGGCCCAAACACAAAACAACTAGTCACTGCGAGCTAGAATTGTAATGAAGGTTCAACCATTACAGTCATACTTAAAATAACTTGGACTACCTGAGAAGATAATCTCCAGTATCCTTTTATTCTCCTGCACTGCGGCCTCATGCAGAGGGATCCATCCACGCTCGTCGACTCTGGACAGAGTTTCCGGCTGCACCGCCAGTCTGTTCAGCACCTCCTCATCTCCTACATATGGAAGGAAAGGGTATCAGAGTAATAATGGAACTCCTGGCAAGACTAATGACAGTCGGTATCAGCTGTGAAAGGTCATGGATCACTTCAGCTCACCCTCCTTGATTGCTTTGAAAATCTCATCAGGGTCTTCACTGGCTTTCAGATCACTATAGAAACACATGGCACAGAGCAAGGCATCACATTAACAAGAGATACACAATGTAAAAAGGGCAGCATTTTACCATAGGGAAGTCAGAAAGCAACCTGGGATTCAGTCCTTTGAGCTTTCTATATTCAATCAGACTCTGTTCAATTATATACTGTGTTGCCTCATCTTCATCCAAGTCCTCCTCCGATTGGTAAAAGTCATCCTCTGTCTCTGTGTTCATCTGTTACTCCAAAATGGATCAGTGCACAAGTATTTGCTGTGGGGGGGGGGACAGAGGCAGAAGGTAAACATGACCGTTAAACCCGGCACCCGAGACCGAGCGCACCGCTTGCAGCCTGGAATACCAAGAGGGAGACATTCCACAGTCAACAGTAAACCTAGAGCCTGGTGCAGCTAAGCAGGGACTAGCTGCAGCTATTCCTAATGCTTGCTGTTGAATTATGTCCAGATGGTCTTGATGACATCAAAATCCATGAAAGATAATCATAATCTAGACTTTCTATATGAAACTGTGCCCAATGTTGATTATTCTTAACTTTAAATAGCATCAGAGAGAGAGAGCAGGTCTCTTATAACGACTTTATACAGTATTTCTCTGTCAGCATGGTCGAAACAAAGGCATAGCTGTACAGTTTACACGTGCGTGGCTGGTATCATGTGACAGTGGCAACATTGGTATAACACTAATCCAAAGGTAGCAGAAGAAAAAGCACAATGTGTAATAATGAAATCTTAGGCCATGCCACAAGAAAGACATGAAACCAGACAGATCTCAAATGATAGTAAATGGCATGGAAATTCAACAGCCACACACCATAATGATCAAAGTGTAACAGTGCACCTATGTTGCAACACTAAATATTAACACAAGGCCTTCAAGCACCATACTGATCAATATTCTTTCTCGCTACATGCATTATTTTCTTGTTAGGTGTTTACCTTCAGTCAAGGCTGTGCTCCTCCGGTAGCTTTTACAACAGTAGAGCCAATGCACTCCTCAGCTCCCAAACATAACCTATTTATGTCTGCCCTACTATAAATATCTGATCACGGGGCCATCTCTGGCTTTGACCCACTGAGCACTGCAACACCCCCCACCTTTAAGCTCACATGCCCGTTCACTCTTAACACAGGCAGGCCATCAAAACACCACAGGTTGGGATCACATTTAGCTCATACTTTTAAACAAGGATGTGTTTACTGACACCATTGACAAATCAGCAGTATTATGTTTCACTCTGGTTACACTAAGAACGGCTGTCCTGTCTTTGGAGTGCATTAGTACGTGTTGATATGTCTATATATTTGAATTCATATACTATGCTGCCTCCTACTTGGATAGTGGAGCTGCTGAAAATGTTGCTACAGCATATTCTCAGTTTTCTACAAGGCTGCTGTGCACTCATGTCTTGGACACTGTTACTCTGTAAATTCCAAATATGTCATCAGAAAGTGTTTAGCCTTTATATTCTGTCATATTGTGACAGATTTCAATTGATGTTAATTTAAGAGTTTTTCATCACCAAGTTTGTGCTATTGCTTAAAATAAAACATTTTTATTGTGATTTTTGTGTGTGTGTGTGTTGTGTGTGTGTTGAGTAGCTTTAACGTTAAAACTGTTGGAAAAGTAGTATAATCTCTTTTTGGCCCAGCAAGTGCCCAAAAATGGCATGAGGGGTTAATCCGTATTAACCCCTCATGCCGCAAGCAATTTTGGGCTGCTCTCACTGGGCCGTTTTTTTTGCCTGCATTGGGCCAGTGTGGACGTGTTTCTTTTAACATTCATTTTCAGTGCCAGCCACCTTTTTCTAATTTTAGTAAGCTAGCTATTATGACATTTTGGCTGTGGCCACAGCATTACTATATGACTATAAATGTGTGCAACACAAACGAAAAAAAATGGCTCAAAGTTAGTTGACTTTATGAGATTTTTTCATTTTTCAGACCTTTCGATCATCAGGTCACCAACAGACAGTGAAGGATTCATGGAAATTGGGGGCAAAAATAACGAGGTGTGCGTGGATTGCAGCTGTAATGATTTTGAATTGAATTGAATGTAAGATAGAGTTTCGTCATTTTAAGTATGTATTACATTAACATACACGGAGGGAAGCTGATTTACATTTACATGAGTTATGTAGTGTATAATGAGAAAGAGTCTAACAATATGCTTCCAAGGTGTGTAAGATATATGAACACCATTACACAGATGGCATTTCAAGCGAATTGCTCTTCATCAGACACATATGCCGGAAACATCACCTATCTATTGGTGTTAATGAAACGTGGAGTATTACAGTGTCTTTCATCCGTTGCGTTTTGAATTTGACATTTGTCTTCTTAACTGTTTTCCAGTTTGACAGTATGCTGCTTCAGTAAATGTTCATGAGAAAAGAGCCTGGTTTATTGGAGAAAATCACTGTAAGCTATCTGTCTAGCTTTGCACACTGTACTGCTGGACTGCAAGGGCATTCATTGTTTTAATATCGATCATCCAGGAACAGAGAATCCAACAAAGAAATCAAAGCATGTGATGTATGTTATGTGTCAGTGTAAAGTGCTTGAGTGTTAAACATTGTGCTGTCGGATCTCAGTCATCGAGTTGACAGAGCATGGCCACGCCGCGCTTGATCCAGTGTTGTGGGCGCTTGCTTGTGGGCAACATCATGGAAATGACAAAATTGGTAGAGTGGCCTGTGGTGGAGAGGGTGCCCTTCCTCTCACTGGTCTTGTAGAGAGGGCAAACATACAGCATCTGAGGCTGATCCATGCTCTTCTTTTGAGCTGGATGGGAGAGAGGGAAGCAAAGACATAGGGAGAAAATAGGGAGTAGAGAGAAAATAAAAGAAACAAGTTCAAGATAATGGGAATGCAAAAGACAACCGAAAACCTATGAATGGAATGTCTGATTCATCTCTGTCATTTTTGTCTACAGAGAAAAGTTTACTGCTGGCACTGTAAGAAGTTAGTTAATTCTTACTGGGTTTGATCCAGATGATGGGCATTGTGTCAAAGAGGACTTTGAGGTGCTGCTCAGCCAGAACGCCACTGATGGGAGAAAGGGAAACCACAGTTAAGCTTTATCAAGCCTCCCTGCACTGTCACAGTACCGATGATATAATTATTATTCTAAAAACAACCCCGGTATGAACATGTACCTTCGTTTATCCCAGCGAGCTCCATCCAGAAACAGCCCATTAATATAAACACCATCTTCAGGGGATGTGGCTGCGTCATCAATAGTGAGAACCTGTAAGATAAAATCATGAGCACAGTCAGCAAAGTACAAAAACTAATGCCACTGAGGGGAGACAGAGGGATTACAAAGTGTGTGTCTTTTTGACCTCAAACTCAAAGCCCAGCAGGTCGATGGGGACGTGATACTTCCTGGCGTAGTTCTGCATGGCCCCAGTTAGGAAGGCCTGGGTGAAGAAGAAGCCAGACAGCCAGAACACATTGGGCTTACTGGTGTTGTACCAATCCTGCAGGGCCATAGGATGAAAGTGAAAATACAGTAGGAGTGAAAAACTCAAACAAGCTCCTAGATAATAATATTCAAGCCTACAATGCATCTCTCTCACACACTACAGCGGGGATGAAGTCCATCTCCGATCAAAAATGACAGAATCACAGTCATCTGAATGATCTTCAACGACCAGTCTCACCTTCAGGAACTTGAGCCGGGAGAGGAAGTCAGTGATGTAGCTACCCAGGGGCTTGAGGCTAGGGTAAGAGCGCTTGGCCCACTTCTCTGGGACCTTGCCCACAATCAGACTGCCTGCGATGGCCTCCAGCTCCGCGTCCATCACCACCAAGCCCTTGATGGCCTTCAGCAGGTTCTGCAGGCTCACACGGATCGTAACGCACAGCCTGAGGAAGAGGAAAAACGGCAGTAAAGTGATATTAAAAAAAAAAGTAGTGAGGCACTGTCGTACTTTTGGTTCTGCATTGTCATGTTTGTACGTACGTGTTGTAGCGCTCCATCTCCTGGACGAGTACGGTGTTCATGCTCTCCTCGTAGAGCACTGGGAACTTTGAGAGTGCAGCCTCAATGTCAAAATTGTCTGGAAGCTGATGGAAGCAAGCAACTGAGTCTGTTAGTTATAAATATACAGCGCAGTGTGTGCAGAAAAAGGCCAATGTACAGGAAACACCAACACAAACTGCCACTGTGGTGAAGAGCTCTTCCGCAGCTGCACTGGTGTAGAGTGCATTTCTTTACATGAAAATCAATCCGATCATTCTAAAGAGGATTTGGTAAATTGTAATTAATTGCGCGTTTCCGTAAAATAAAACCTTCTCAAGGAGTAGTAGGTTTGATCAGGTTGTACCTTTGTCAGGATGTCATTCGCTATGTCATACAGGGTGTTGTCTCCCCCGGAGCTGCCCCCGCCCTTGGCCCCCCCTCCCTGGGTGAGCAGCAGTGAGTCGAACAGCAGCTTGGTCTGCTGCAGGTCCTTAGAGATGTCCACATTTTCATGCATCCCAAACACCTCCGGGTACTGGCTGAATGGAAGTTTCTAGAACACCACACAGATGTTATTACTCAGGTGGAAGTCAGCATACCAAAGGAAATATTTATCCACTGTATGTCTACTCCCTAAAATAGCTGTGTTGCTAATCATTGCTTCAAAAAAAATCAATTTTACCTTGATAAATTCAATATAGTCCTCATAGATGCATTTAGGTGGGGCATAGTAATCCCCACTGGGGGAGAAGGTGTAGCGGCCTTTCTCAATGATGTCGGTGTTGTAGAAGTCAGCCAGGACGGTCATCAGCAGCCGCCTGTCCCAGTCGTCTGTCACACGGCCACCGTAGTTACACTCCCCGGTCAGGTAAGTTATGGCCTCAAAGGGCACCTCATCATATTCATTCACAAACAGCTGGACAGCGGAAAAGAAAAGGGTGAAAGAGGAAGGTGTCTGCATGAGTATATTCACGGGCATTGTAGGTTCTGGGAAAATTGAAACTCCTGAAACTCCCCTGAATACCTGCAGCTGCCTAATGCTGATACGTAGGTCGGACTCATTGAAGCCATAGGGAATATTCCAGCCCAGGGGACCGAACTTCTTCCTCTCCTGAACAAGAGCATGGAAGAAGCACACTCCATACAAAAGCTTCTCCCAAATCTAGGGGGGGGAATCAAAGGGGCAGGATTAGCGAGACAAAATGTCCTCCGTCTGATAGAGGTAAATAGAGACTTGCAAATTATTGTGACATACAGTACGTGCGTGAGCTTCCCCCCCCCAACTCACCAGCTCCTTGTTGGGGCAGCTATTGAAGAAGTTTGGGTCGGAAACAGGATCTGACAGGTAAGACTGTAGCAGGTTGAGTCGGAGGCCTGTGGGAGGTTCATTTGTCATTTTCACCCCATTCTGTAGGATGGTCACTGGAAACTGATGTAGGAGAGGATGGTTATTCATTAGGACAATACACAGACCTGAGGTTTTTTATTACTTTATTTACTCACTAGCGCAGTATGAAATGTGCTGTGCTTTACCTTGGGTGAGGGGTAGCTGGTGAGCCAAAGGCGGAAGTCTGGGTGGCAGACTTCTGCACTGAAGGCCTCGCAGGTCTTCTCTAGGGTGGACATCCAGGAAACGGCCAGGTGACAGTTTTGCAAACACACCCAAGTCCCCTCCTTCATGGCCGTGAGTATCATCTTGGCAGCGATGGGACCTTGGCCCTGCCCCAGGGAGATGGACTGGAACTTGGTACCACCCATGTTCTTGTCATTGGCAAACTTCAGTAAACCTGTGGAGGGAGACAGACGTTTCTGATGATTTCCCGTGACGGCAATGTGCGGAACCTAGCCAGAGAATGTCCTAATTTGTCTGTGTAAAACACGAGTCTCCAGTGGGACTGTAGCACTTACTGGCCATGGGATCAGCTCCTGGAGACAGCACAAACACGAGCGGGATGGTGGAGTTGGAGTCCAGGTAGCTCTTACTCAGGTCAAAGGGAGGGGGCTCCACAAATTTCTTCCCCAGCTTGTCGGTCACATAATTAGTCATGGCTGGCACTATCTTATCGGGCCTGAGACAGCGAAAGATGATGATCATCTGCAGGTCATTGAGCTTTTCACACCAGGGTTTAGGCAGAGGAGTGTTGTAGGGCTCCTTGCTGTCATAGATTGGCCTGAAGTCCTCTGGGCTCTTGAGGAAAGCCTCTCTGTGGGGAAAAACCACATTCACAGATTCACTCCATTAGTCTTAAGTAAATCATGAAGATAAACTGGACTATAGAGTAATATACAAAAAACGTCTCAAACAAATGTTAAAGATTTGGAAATGTGTTGAGTGAATAATGGATGTTACTTTATTCCCTGTAAGCCAGGCAGTTCACTGGCTCTACAGATCTCATCCCAGCTCTTGTCCTGCAGCCAGGTGGGGTCTGGGTTAGCAGTGGTGTTCTGCAGGCCCACTCCTCCAGTCAGCAAGAACATGAAATCAGCATAGTTTATCTCCTTCTTTGCTCTGAATGGAAATATTAACAGTGACACACTCAGCATTGAACCAATATGACTTCTTACTTTGCACTCTAAATCAATCCTCTGGTAGCCTGAACACTTACAGGAGTAGGTTGCAGCAGAGGAGGAAGGAGAAGAGGAGTTTGTCCTTCTCAAACAGTGAGCGACAGACATTGCAGTACAGGTTATAGGTGAAGTGATCAGTCAGGTATCTCAGCCTCCTCTCCAGGATCTTGGACTTGTTACTGAAGAATAGATGGCAACGCCCAGAATCAGGAAGCTTCAGATGAACGCACACTATCTCTTAAGACTGAAACCAGCCTATGCTAATACACAACTTTTAGCCCGATGTTAGGCTCAATTTTGCGATCCCCACTGGATTTCAAGGTCCAGCTGAGTCTTTGTTGACTCATATAAGAGAGTTGTTGCTAATCATGTAGATAATGATGTAGTGTTAGAAGGGTTAAAGTCTCAGTCCCTTGCCAACTGGTTCATTTACAGACCAGTGCGGGCTGACAACAGTATTCACACTTGTTTGATTTGCAAGACTCAGATCTGGACAAATTTGGATGAACTCTTGTAGTGTGAGCTGGGCAATGACAAATCTCTGACAATAGAAAACAGGAATTCAGCTCGACATGGAAAAAACACACAAACAGAAACCGAGTGAGCTGGTGTCTGTCCATGTTTGTTGTTGTCATATCTTGTGGTAACAGTATTGTTACGGGGCATGATCTTACCCTTGCTTGTCTTCAAGTTTGTGTCCTTGTCCAGCAGATGGAGTACAACTCTGTTTAAGTCTGATATTTAGTGTGAAATGATTTCTATTTTTGCAGTCTTCTAGACTGTCAATAGTCATAAACTCCGTAGGCTGCATTTGTCACCTTTTTTGGGACACGTTTCATGTGTGTCACTCACCTGTCCTGGATGGAGTTAATGTAGAGGTTGACAAACCAGCTGAGAGAGTACTGGTACATGGGGTCTATGTTAGTCAGATCGGCGATGCTGAAGAACAGGATAGAGGAGTGCTTGGCGATGGCCCTGTAACCCTCTCTAGACTCTGCTATCTTGATCTCCGTCTTCTCAGCTATCTGGGAGGTACGGAAATAGTAGGAAGTTAGATTACCATACATACAGACTCATCACATTCACAATCCATGTCTCATTCCTCTGGAGAATATTCAGAATCTTGCATGGTCTAGACCTGTTGCTTCTTGGATATCTCATTGGACATGATCTTAGCAGAGTCAAGAATCTGGATGGCGCTCTCATCCTCCAGGATGTTCCCCTCAGATGACTCCAGTGTCTCCAGGATCTTGTCCTCAATCTCCTTCAGCTGCCTCTTATTGGCTGCTGACTGCAAGATCAGTGCATTCCTCTCCTCTTCCAGTTCTGGCCTGTAGAACAAGATGAAGCAGAAACAATACTCAACCAACGTGACAAGAAGTATTTCAGAAGAACGACAAAGATTAGTAATGATCTGACATTTCTACCTCTCCTTGGCAACCACAATCCCCAGCAGCTGATCCTCCAAGCCCTCTGGGGTGATCATGAAGTTGAGCAGGGAGACCTTGGTGGCCAGCTCTGGCAGGTAGTGTGGGTTCCGCAGCTTAGTGGTGATGTAGAAACGGAAATCACAGGAGTACTCAATCACACTTTCCCCCAGTCTGATGCAGTCCATGCCACCTGAGTGAAACAAACTTCAGTGAGGATAGAAATTTGGGATTTTTTTGAGATTCAGACGGCTTGGTAGCCATCGCCCATTCGCAGCCATGCTGTCTGTGTGCTGCACCTTGTTTGAAGGTTTGTTTGAGCAGCAGTGGTTCCAGTGAGGGGTCGAGCTCCTCTCCCACATTCTCCAGCAGCAGCGGGGTTCCAAACTGGATGCAGTTCTCCAGAGTTCTCATGTAGTCCCCGTCTGTCAGCTTGATCAAACTCAGATTGTTATCTTTCTCTGAATTCTTCACCCACTTGTTAGCCTGGCCCTGGGGGTCGATCATCAGCGGCCTACAGGAACACAAACATTAATAAGGAGTGAGGGATTTTACTGCCAACTTTATCCATGCTTAACCAAAGTCAGTGTATATTTTACTTCATCAACCAGTTTCAGTGAGAGGGACTCACCATCTACGCGAGTTACTGACAATGACACCATTGTCTATGGAGAAAGAATCAGTGGGCAGGCCTGCGATGTTCCAAGC
>OMOV01051670.1:2892-20554 GCA_900312565.1 Beryx splendens | reverse complement strand
ATCCAAAACCACGAGGATGAAATGTGAAGTAAACTGGACTATTTTTGTTATTTTGGCCGTTAAAAAAATCTGCTTGGCCGGTGGATTTTTTTCATCTACCAGCCACCTTGGCTGGTGAGTCAAAAAAAGTTAATTTCGGACACTGCTCTCTAGTAATCTTGTCGGTTAACGGTTAATAACCGGTTAAAGAGGGTTGGTAGTCGGTTAAAATTTTTTCCCTAAATTAACATCCCTAGTATCGATATCATTGCCATGAATGACTCATGGGATTGTACAGAATCTCTACGTGTTTTCCCCTGCGTTTGTCAGCACCCTTACAAGTGCTGTGCAGTAATTACAGTTTTGAGAGTTAGTGGAAATTAATATGAACTAGGACTGGGGATTGTTAGGGACTTCACAATGTATTCGGTTTTTTTATGTTTTGCAAGCCACCCAAGTGCATGCATCACATTGTTTAATATAAACAAAAAAAAAGGTCAGGACATCCTCAATATCAACAGCTCTGTTGGTCTGCAAACTTGGAAAAACAGCCTGTTTCTCTGTCTTCTCTGTTACCTCTGCTTTATGCAGAACACTAAACGTGGTTAATGAGGTTTTAACAATGTATCGCTCCCTGCGATGACAGGTGTCTCCGAATGTCTTTAGCAATATGTGGTGACATAATGACATGTTTAGAGTGGAGTAATAGCTATGCTGGTGTGAACTCTACGACTTACATTGAACAGGTTTGTCTTGTTTCTTTCGCAGAAAAGTCCTTGTGCTGGCATGTGCTTCAGCTGTTGCCATGGGACACTGCTTCCTAGCAACACATCTCGGGCCCACTGTAGGTTCTGTGGAGAAAAAAACCCATACATTTGTATGTATATAAATGTATATAAATAGCAAAACAAGGGCATACCCCTCCCTGACTGAGTCAGGATTGATCGACCACAGAGAGGTAAATTAGCGATGTAATGCACTACTGCAAAATGAAAATGAAACAATTATGCTTATTTGCAATCAGGAAAACGCAGACATCTTTTCGCAGTACGATGACTCACAAATCAGTATCTACACCAGTGCCACGCTTGGGGAAAAAAGCAAGCTAACACCAGTTCATGTTATCTGCCACAAATCCGGTAGCTTCTAACATGAGATTACAGACTCTCTCCCCTTCCATCTTTACAGTGAGAGTTACGCTGGCCAGTCACTGCAGGTAGAGCAATTTTCCTGAGAACAAAAGGGGTGCCGAGGTTTTAACACTGGATGTGAGGAGTTGTGAGAGCAGCTAAGCTACCCGTGTCAACAGAATCACATCAAGCGATTGTGTCATCACGTTACTGCCAGGGTGCTTTCCCATTTGCTTTCATCTAGGCAGTAGAGAACTCCACCGGAGGTAGAAATTGGGGAAAGCCTTACCAACTGTAAAAGCGTCAATCAAAAGTCATTCCACGTCAAGGTTTTGCTCTGGGAATTATATTATCTTAATTTAATTTAATAACCGTAGTGCTCCTGACTGCTACTACAAGAATTAAGAAAACGTTTCAAGATTGTTTCAGTCTTTCTTACAATCTCAAACATTATAAAGTGGACCAAACAAGGTTATCTGTTCTTTGTCTGCCATTAAATGAGGTCTAAACATAGGCTTTTATCCACCCTTTAAGGCTACAGCACTTGATCGTGATCGGAGATGATCTTTTCTCAATCAATTTTATCCAAACAAACGAGAAAGAGGCTCCAGCCAGGAGCCATGACACACATGCTCCGACACCGCATAATACTTTGAGGTCAAACCTATACCGATATTATAAAACACTAAACTTAAAACTGTTAGCACCCCTCCCTCCCCAACTCGTCCTTACTGAGTAGGGACCCAGACTGCATTAAAACGGGTTGACAAACAGAGTGCTGACAGAAGGATGCCACCACATAAAGCTCAACACAACCTCCCTGTGCCAAACTGGCTGAGAGAGCACTGCGCTACCACCCACACACACCTCTGCCCACAGAGCCTTATAGCCAACACACATGCTGTTTCAGCACCTCCTGTACCACTGCAGAGCCCACAGGCACACAGGAAAATACAAGAAAAGAAAAAAAAATACTTGTAGGCCCAGCAGCTTTAAGTCCCTGACACGAGCTACACAAAAGGTCGATGTGACTTTCATGGAATTGTAAGAATTCTTAGAAAGACCCATCTTCTGTAAATGTCAGCCTTAATGGCAGGAGATACTGATGACAGGTGTATAGCCTGGGTTTAATGGATGAGTTGGCCTCTGGAAAGCAATGAGAATGGGCTAGCGCCGTAAATTAGCAGGGTAATTCGGTGGGTGGACTGACCTGATGGGTCTTGCTATTGGTGTAGAAGAAGGCCAGGCGGTAGAGACTCTTGTAGTGCTGAGGGAAGCGGCTGAGGCAGAGGAAGAGAGCGCGGACACACATTTCCACCAGCATACGTCTCTGGTCGGTGCGCTCTGCAGGTAGGGCTTTGGGCACCTCCACCACCTCAACGGGTGGCTCTGGTTTCCGCTTGCCTTCGCTGGCTGGGGTCTGAGGAGCGGCCTGTTGAGAAGGGGTGGTCTTCGGAGGGGTGGCTGTGACAGGCAGAGAATGAGGACAGGGTTCCATTGAAATCTTGGGGGCTGGAGCTTCAGGCAGTGTCACCGACATAGGGTCTACTACTTCCTGGACAACTTTCTCCTCCATCTGGATGCCAGCGTGTCCTTCCTCGTTGCTTTTTTCTCCATGTGAAGCTAATACAGGATTCAAATCAAAGATTTATGAATGATTCAAATATCACCTACTAAAGCGTCAATGTGAAGTCCACTATTCCCATGCCAGTGTACCTGCGTCATCAGCTGCAGGCTGCCCTTCCTTCATAGGGGTTGTGTTTTCTGATGAGGAGGAGCTGGCCTTCCCCGAAGCCAGCTTGTGGCTGCTGTCCTGTGAGCTGGCAGGGTCTGTGAAGGCATCCTGGGTGGAGTTTGAGTCAGAAAGCATCACCACCTCGCTGTCCTGACTGCGCTCTGCCAGGGAGGCAACACAAAAACAACACAGGTCATGTGGCCAGCTGCCTGGCCCCAGGGCCAAACACACAATTTAACCTTTGGGATATCATGGAAAAGGTATTTATGTGTGAAGTGATCTTCATTCCTAACAATGGGGGTATATGTAGCTTTGCATTTTGATAGTATTTAGTGGGGATGCTCAATCTATCAGTGCTTATAGTGGTGGTATAAGCCAATAAATGGAGATTATTGTATCATGTGGGGAATTTCAATCAATGATCCAGTATGCACAGCTGCATGCTTTGGCAGCATGCTGTGTGGGCCTTTTTAAAACTGTTGAGATGACTTGTTTTAAAATACAAAAAAAAGTGAGATTCCTTATTGCAATGGAAAAAAAATCCTGATTAGTGCATCGCTATCACTGTATCGCTAATGACAAACTCAAATGTTATGAAGGAGAGGTGGTTTGTTTTTGTAACAAGCCCAAAACCAAAATGCCAGCATTCCTCTTAATTGCCACGTTGTGCAGCCTCAGCAAGAAAAGTCCTTGGCAGGGGACTGCAAATAACAGAATTAGCAGGAGGGCAACAAGACTCTGCAATTTCAGAGAATGCACACAAGGGACTACTCGAAAGATTCACAGTAATAAATTAACACCAATGTACATTATAAAGGGCAGTGCAAAACAGATGGCAGCAACATAATAGTTTACAGAGGTAAGATACTGGTAGGTACTATGGTACTTAAGAATATGTAAACTGATAACTGTGTGACCTGTGCTTCCTATAGGAATGCACTTCAGTATTCTTTTAGAACTGTTTTTGGACTGAAAACATAGCCTTGTTTGGTGGGTATTAAGAGCAGTACCATTCAGGGAAGCCAGCCACATTGGAGACCTGGGCAGGCAGTAATCATGGTCAAACTCTGGGGAGGCTGTTGAAGATATGGGGAGCTGGTTTTAAAATATAATCAAGCAAAGCTGTATCCCTGAATTGACAAGAAACTGAGATGATGACATTTTCTTTAAAAAAAAAAAAAAATCACATATCATTCTTGACAACTGAGTACAGAATTAATTCTACTCCCCTTGATAACCTAGAACCTGATTCAGACTCAAACCAATCTCTCTCTGAGCGCACACAAAATGTTTGTGGATCATAGTGGCGGATTTGCACATTTGTTGATTTACACCACATTTGTTGGTAGACTGACCAGTAAATGAGAAAACACAATGTTATTCTGATGCTGTCAGACAGCTCAATCAATATTTGTGAACATTAACATCTCTCCCTCAAACCAGAAACTGGACAAAGGCCATGATTATCTGTGATATCATCAACAGACAAAATCTTGAGCTGCTTCTCTGGCGATGAAGACACTCAGAAATGTGTTCATACCTCTGGAAAATCACCCTGGCTACTGTTACTGTCTAACTACTGAGCTCCCATTTCACTGTCAACAGAGCGGCAACAGCAAGAACATCTTGGCTCTCGTTTCTAGCTCTGGGGGATGCTAGTTCATGTTCACAAATCTAGACAGGACTGCTCAGTATTATGGCAATAACATTAACTCTTAAAGGTGGGTTTCCCACCGTAATGATTTGATAAATACACAGTTTCAGGTAAATCAGGTGTAGATATGCTTCGAGTCTGAATCAGGCCCTACAGTTTTTTGTCACCATGATGTGCTTCAAACAGGCCTCAAGCCAGAGGGATTAGACACCCACAGGCAAACCTGCGCATGGTAGTCTATTTTTTACCTTCAGTCTCAGAGATGTGTGCCAATAAGGGGCCAGTCACATTCTTCCTGACATGGCATTTTCACATTAATTGAACATAATTGCAATGGATTCAAACACAGGATTCAAACAAGATTTAAAATATCACCAGGAAGTTTAAGTCTTTTTGTAAGTTTAAGCCAACACCAAACCGAAACAAAATGTGACCACATGACACTATTTAGTGGATTGTGATAAAGGACTGAACTTGTCCGGTACAGTGGAGACATTCACCCCATTAGATCTACATGCATATATAAATGGCAAAGCAGGTGGTAGAAGCAAGCAGGCAGAGAGGTAGCAGGCAGGTAGGTAGGTAGGTAGGTAGGTAGGAAGGAATCTGGAAAGGGTGACAAAACTGGCAACATGGGCAATATGGCTGCATTATTCGCAGTTCGCACATTCAAGCTAAACATGATTCAGGGCATGGGGTGGGTGGAAGGATGTCACTGGCTGAAGTTTTGTTCCATGGAAAGAATGGTCAGGGCTATGTTTTCCCCAATAGCATCTCAGCGTCTTTGTTTCACAGTCACCTCTGATGCACTGACTTAAGACTGGAATAAAATCATTGACTCTGCAATTCAATATCGAAGATGTAGCAAACGTTTGCTGTTCATTCTGACTTCTTGGTGGCACCATAAGACACTACTGAAAAGCTCTGAGGTATACTTACAATGTCTCTAACGTGCAAAGAAGACAGTCAGGACTGTATAACACCGCATGTAAAAGAGGTTCCATGATGGATGGTAAATGTGTGGCAATTTAAAAGTTCATCGTTTGCTTTAGATGAGGATTACTGCTTGCAACTATGAAGTCAAGAAGCCATTATGCAGTTGCGTTCATTTCCTACTTTCATGTCCCGCTTTATGAGACATGTACACATTTCTACGTGGGTTGTGTAATACTAAAAACATTCTGCAATTTTACACAGTACACCCAAAATGTATAGTTCACATGGAACTAGCATCCCGATTTGTAAAAGAAGGATGAAATCCCAAATTGTCAGGCTTTTGCAACTTTTAAACCGACCATAGATGAGCTCGTCAGTCTATGATCCAGCGGAGGTGCTTCTCGATAAATCTGTGTTTGCTGTCATCACTGTCTAGTGCGGTAACTGGCCAAATGTAACCAAGGCTTGGCTGTCATTGGCAAAGCTTTAGCACCAAAAACCCATAAGCCTGCAGTACTGCCTGACAATGCTGTTTCATCAAAGCTGGTGCATTTGCTCTATGATACAAGCTGAGGAAAGTACAACAAAACAGCAATTGCAAAATATTAGAAGAAGCAAGAGGAGTGGGAAGGAAAGTAAATAAGGAGAAAGACCAACAGTAAAACAGGGAGTTATAAAATGGAAGTTATACCAGCACACACACACACTGGATGCTCTCTTACAAACTCTGACTTCATACCTGTGTTTGTGTGAACACCACTGCTTTTTTAGGTGCAAACAAAGCAGTCAAATAATCAGTAGCCATATTGCCCATTTCACCACATCCCAATCACCCAGTGCATATGGGGATCATTATTACTGAAACCAAAGCCATTAGCGTGGTGATTAGCCTTCTTAGCACCCCCCAGTGGGCTTCCTGTCCCAGTGCAGAAAAGGCAAAGGGCCCAACCCCAGAGGCAGTGTCTAGGACTGGGACTGTACCATCGGCCTGCTGCTCCTCATGCTGCTGCTGCTGCTGCTGCTGCTGCTGCTGCTTCTGCTGCTGCTGCCACTGCTGCCGCCGGAGTGTTTTACGTTTGGCGTAATCGTGGTCGACCGGTGTGGCCATGTAAGGCGGGGATGTCAGACCTGGAGCGACAACCGAAGGAAGGGAGGAGCCGAGGACATTTCCTGCGCAAACTGACGAGCAGCGGGAGTCGTCGTCCATCATTGAGGGGGGCTTCTCCCTGGAAAGAATCAAGCACCAAGAAAGATCCGGGATGAAAGCTGGGCCTTATGGGCAGTTGTGTTTTCTGATTCCTACGGGGTTATATTACTGTAGCTTACTTTTCGTGGGACCTAGGCAAGCTTGGCATGCTCTTCTCCTCCCCCCTGGCAAACGGCCCTGTGGCTGCCTCAACCAGCATATTGAAAAAGACCTCGTGCTCCAGGTCAGGCTCATCAGCCTCAAGCAGTTTTAAGATGGTGGCACTCAGACGGAAATACAACTGGAGGCGAGACGTTGGAGAGAGAGGGTTAATGGTCCAAAGGTGCATGTCTACGTCTTTCATCCAGTCATTTGAATTAGAATGGTTTCTGACACTTATCTTATAAATCATTGCATTGATGTGACACAACTAGAAACCCTTTGAATGACCAGCTACAGGTAGCTCACCTCCAGGGCTTCCATGGCCAGGTCAGGAGGATTATGGTAATGGATTTTCCGGGGGTACCTGGCTGCCTCCTCATGCAGATAATGTGCTGCCTGTAAATAAGAGGAGAGAGAGTCAACAACACAACACACTCATCTGATTGCCAATACTAAATAACCTTTACATAGAGAACACTGAGGGAAATGACTGCAATAGGGAGGCGTTAACTGAGCCATGTGTGCTGACAAGAGTTCACGGTGTTAACACTGCCCCCTCATCATTTGCTGACCTCCATGGCCCTCTGTTTCTTACAAGTTCAGCTGCCTCCACTGATCTAATCGGAACAGAAGATCAATAAGTAACTTCATACATTTTTCTACCATGGAAAACATGTTGCGGTGGTGGGAGGGCAGTGATCTTTGTTTCTGTAGGTGGGTTATGAAACCACTCACAGGGGGAGCTAGAGAAATGTCTGCAATCATGTCAGCATTAAAGGATAATTCAGCTTATTTTCAACCTGGGCCTTTTTTTCGCCGTCATGATGATTGATAATGGTCAAAATTTCAAAAAGTAGGAAAATAAGACCCAGGTTGAAAATAACCGTAATTATCCTCCATATTTGTTTATGGCACTTATGTACCACATCACTGAAATTCATATCATTTTGCATGGGTTACCCCTGTTGTGTACCTTTTTGTAAAGCTCCAGGTATTCCCGCGGAGGCTGTTTGCGTTTCTCTGCTATCTTCCCCAGCATGTAGTGGATGAGCCACTCTTCCTCATCACTGTCCCCCTCACAACGGGAAGCACCCTGGAAACACTGGGAGGCTGTCTCCAGCATGGAGTCTCTCCTCTCCTCCATCTGAAACCACACACACACACACACACAGCCGAGCCTTCATGAGTGATCTATCTCAAGGGGACAGATCAATTTACTCTACAGCAAATTCACATGTGGAACAAGCAGAAGTGACAGGACGTGACATCTATTTAGCTCACAGAGGTGGAAAATCTGACACAAAATCGGGCGCAACCCAAACTGACAGCGGAGCAACAGAAAAACTCCCTGACGCCTGACGTTAACATGAGCCTCACCTGTTTAACCACTTCTGGAGGCAGCTCGCTGCGCCACTGCTTGAGCTGTCGCGAGGCAAAGGTGTGCAGGGCGTACGATATGGTGCCATACTCGATCCACAGAGACAGGTTGGAGCCGTCTATCTCCAGGGCCCTCTTAAAGCAGTTGAGCACAGCCTGGGAGTGTTTCCATATGGGTCCGTCACTCTTCAGCTCGTTGGAGTTGAGCTTGTCCTGGATACGGCTGGCCCTGGCTAGAGCCATACCGGCCCAGGAGTCAAACCTGATGGAAGACACACACTGCATCTGCACCAACGCCACCAAGGTGGATTCCATAACATTTATTGTACTTGGCAAATCTGGCTGATTCTGACTATTAACCTTCTGGAATTGTTATACCAGAAAACAGACAGACCGACACATGCACGTTTACACTCATATAAATCGGTCATATATTGTTTTTGCAAATCTTTATTGCAGAAATAAAATATTAACTTTTATAGGGTAGAATTACCAAAGCATTTCTTTTCTGCTAAAGCATTTACACTGGCGTAGATATGAGCTGAATGCCAACCTGTTGGGACACACACAGATGTCATGCATATAGAACTTG
Source organism: Beryx splendens (assembly GCA_900312565.1). Taxonomy (NCBI): domain Eukaryota; kingdom Metazoa; phylum Chordata; class Actinopteri; order Beryciformes; family Berycidae; genus Beryx; species Beryx splendens. The sequence continues at coordinate 11,803 of OMOV01051670.1, read as the reverse complement.
ATGGCTTTGGACTGCTCCTTGTTCTTGAAGTGATAGTCAGCCAGCAGGTAGTAGATCTCATTAATGATGGGAGGCGCAGGGGCACCACCCTCAGGAAGGCATGGGGCCTTAAAGAGAACAAAATGCAATGTTTCTTTAAGTACACTTCTGTGATTTAATGGTCATGCATGACTTCAAAAACAAAACAAAACCATGGTAATACAGAGAGCTTAACTTAACATCCACTCATTTGGCATGTCTAACTCATTGCTGGCACTCTGAACATTCGGTGTGGGCCCAGTGACTGACCTTTGCTGTCGTGTCCTCGATGTAGGCTGCCACTTCGTCCATGGTGAGGATGGGGGTGTCACTCTGGGGAGCGATGCCAGAGAATCTCCTCAGTAGATTGGCCAGGTCCGCAGACACTGTGCTGGTCTTGTAGCTGTCAAACTCAGGCAGTGTCTTAGGTTTGAAGTACTGGAACATGAACAGGGTATTGCTCCACAGCAGTTCGACCTGCAGTCCAAACAGAGATTAATTTCACAGGAAATGTTAACGTCACGGTCAAGTATATCACAGTGTAGAACACAGTGGCAGAGCAAAAGGGTGGTAATGGGGCCTCTTGGTTATTTAGTCCACTAATGTGTATACATAATGCAGAATGACGCAACTGCTAACTCCTGTTCGGCTATTGCGTCTCTCTGTTGTCACTCTTCGATCTTCACTGAAAAGTCATAAAATACTGAACAAGGGTTCAATGAAAAGGCTGGAGGTGTTTGTGAATACATCTTTAGGACTTCTACTATGATTTACTGTTCCAAACAGGAGCTTGGTCCTGCTACTTCCCTCCAGTGTGTAAGCCCAGGGGAACTTCTGATACATTTTGATACAGACAATTAACCCAATTCAAGCTCCCTGAAAGTGAATCAATTTGTTTAATGATGCACTGAGTTGTTTTTGCGGCTCCTCGGGATCCTGTGACTTAGATGCTCAACCAGCTAACAGCGTTAGCAAGTGAGCTCTCTTGCGTTGTGCTATTGCACAATTACTGCATTACAGTTAGAATGTCAGTCAGAAATGTGCCAACACACAACTGTGGGAATGACAACCACCTAGTGGCCGGACAAATACATCGCAAAAACACAAGAGACCTGGGGGGGGCCGGAAGGAGGCATCTCTTTAAAGCCAAGCCTCAAAGGAATGGGGTTAATGTTCCAGTAGTAGCCAGACCAAACACATATTAACGTATATTAATGAAAAATTTAAATTTCTTTCATTTTTGATACAGCTGTCATAGGCTATTTATTTTTAAGTTGTGCTTTAGCAGTACACCTAATCAGGAGGAATAAAGAATGGCACACTGATATTGCTATATCACATGTCGTACGGTTACTGCAGCAAATGAATTGCACATTATCGCCATATCATGCAGGCCACGAACGTGACAGGAACAAGCTATGGTAGAATGGCTGTGACAGCATGGATATAACGGTCATGTCAGAAATGATGATGCACTGAACCAAAAGCATGACTAGGGTGACATTAAGAAGGATGTGAGTGTTTGACCTGGGGAGAAGAGTGGTCCTCAAGATAGCGGGCCTTGCTCTTCTTACTGGGGTAGGCATACAGGCAAAAAAAGCACTGCTCCAATGCCATCTCCAGCTCCTCTTTGTAGGGGTGGGACTCTTCCTTTGAGGAGGCCGCAAGCTCTTTTTCCAGAACTTGAACCTACACCAAAACATACGGCATACAGCTTGGTGAAAGTGTTCAGATAATCCATACAGACGATTTAAACTACTACTGCTATTGTAGCCTCATATGACCTGCTTTCCTCCCAAATCCTCAAATGGAATTACAAAGCATTGGGATTTGGGATTACTGTCTGCAATAGTGGTAGTTATGTTTCATTGCATTCATAACAATGCTGTCACTTTTTTCAATGTTCAAAATTATTTTGCAGTTTCCCCATGTTATTTTCTCTGTACAATAAACAGACAAAGCGCTGACAGAACATACGAGAAACATTGATCAAAACATCACATTTTGGAATAAATGTAAGGCATTTATGCATATAGGCCTACATGGCATAAGCAATGCCTTGCTTCATGGAATTTTTCACCAGATATAACAGCACTCTCAGAACAGCATCTTGGTCCCTGCACTTAGGCAGAATACATTACTTGCAGAACTTTATAAAACTATCATGAAACTGTTGCAGGCTGCATTATTGTTCAATGTGGAACCTGCCTTTCCCTGTGAGCACTGCATTAAAACGATGAATCACGCCTATTTTTTTTAAACTGGGGGAGTTAGAAAATTATATGGATTTTTCTCAAAAGCAATGGTTGCATTCAAACTAGATTATTTTTAAAAATGACAGCACTATAACAATACACATCATTACTTGATCAGGGCTTCAACCAAAGTGTAACAACAGACTCACATAAAACTTGAGGAGTGCACCGTCTGAGTTGCAGCACCAGGAGCGTCGGCCAAGGTACTCGTGGGCTGTGTTCAGCAACATCAGGGAGGAGGGCAGCATGGGAGTGTCCGAGTCATCTGGGGATGAGACTTAACAGCATCAACCCAGTGCAACGACTACCAAGACATAAACACTGGGCTTGAAAATGAGAACCCAACAAACCTTCATCATCCCCAACAGACATGTGCTGTCGAAGCATGCAGTCAAAAGCAGCCTCTTCATGTTTGATAATGCGATGCAGGATAATCCAAGGCAGAACCGAGAAGAAATACGGCTCCTTGGGATCATCGGAAATGGCCATGCTAAGGTCAATCAGCTGGAAACACAACAACAACAACAACAACACACTAGTTTTAGATCCCCCAAAGCTTTATTTATTCCTTTAGCGAAGAACAGTGTTGTGTTTAGCACGCCTGACCTGGATAAGGTTGTTAGCCAGTCGGGCCATGCTGGAGAAGCGAGGGACGCTGCTGAGGAGCTCTGGCTTTTCTGTGAAGCAGACCTCAATGCCATTCAGCAGCTGTGCAATGGTGCTGACCCACTCCTCCTTAGCAGAGGGGGAACTGGCTGGGATTGAGTTGAGCTGCTGTAGGGCTTCGTTCAGAGCCAGCTCTGTGTACTCCAGACACTGCTGGTAGTCCTTCTGCTTCAACAGCGAGTTCTATGCCACAGGGGAGTAGGGCAGAGAATGACAAAATGTCAGCCGTGCAATTCGATATCATGTGCTGCCAAAGTGATGGAGAATCAATTTATATTATTGTGGTTATGATTTGCAGCATATCTAACCTGCAGAAGCATCAGCTGAGCAGGCCTCTCCGGCGTTGAGCTGACAAAGTCCAGAGGTTTGCTCCTGCTGCCGTAATTAAGCGTGGGCTGCAACAGGCGCACAACAGACTCGAAGTCCCCAGACTCAAAGAGGCGCTGGATCTCCTCCAGAGACTGACAACGCTCCAGAGACTTCAGCCGCTTGTCAATCTATCCATGGAGACAGAGGAGCTTTCATGCAACCACAACCAAAATAGCTACAGAGGAGCTCTTAAAGGAACTGGTTCATTTTTGCAAATAATCTCTTTCACAAATTTACTGTTATGCAAAAAAATGCTGCACATTCGCCATGCTGTATACGATATTATTATTATGAATTAGTTTGCTGTGGTGCACACTAACGCTTAGTACACTGTGTATGTTTAGTGGATAGTACAAGCTGGTTAGCATCATCTCAAAAGTGTTAACATATCCTGCATAGTGCACTCCATACTACAGGTGGAACTGCCTTTTTCTTTGTACAATGGTAAGGTTATTTGCAAGTAAAAGATGAAGAAAAGAATAATTAGACAAAAGTAAGTGTATTATTATGTGTAGGACTTGGGAATTAGATTGACAAAAGAAAAACACATTTGCAACTTTATGCATCTGAGAGTTCTTTATCAGCCAGGGAACTGACCTCCTCCACTGAGATTGCTGCATCTACACGTAGGTTAGGCAGGTTGATGGTGTAATGTTTTCCCTCTGGGGTTTTCGGCTTGCTCTGCAGCAAGCCTGTACAGACATCATAGCTCTCCAGGGCCAGCTCCATGTCCCCCTGAGAAAAAACAAGGCAGCACACGGAGAAGCAAGCCATCTGAGGTGAGCTCAGACTTGAGACGGCTGAGAGGTAAGCTCCCACAGAATCAAAGGGCGAGCAAAAACCTTACCTGAAGGGCCAAGAATCGTGCCTTGAGCCAGTAGACACGCACCATAACATCCAGCCAGTCATCCTCAAAAAGGTCCCTCTGGGAAGAACCTAAGGCCAGGAGTAACAGATCGCCCTGGAAGTGCTGCCCAGGGAACTCTGTGTCAGCTGCATCGCTGCCAGGACCAATGCTGTTCTTTCTCGGAGACACTAGAAAAGACCAAAGACATTTATAATAAGGAAACAGTAAATATGTCGTCCCCCACAAATAATGTGCTACCCCTCTCAGCTAATCAGTAACAAATATATAATCTTATTTTGTAATTGCAGCACCCCGTTCAGACTAATCATTGTAATTTTTAAAATGCAATGCAAGTTTCAGACTGTGGATTTGGAGCTGTGATGATCCCTAACTCACAGGGTAACAGATGGATGCTGCAAGCCCAAGTCAGGGCTAGTTCACTGGCACTTACCAGTCTTCCCTTTGCTGTGTGACCATTGCTCCAACTGCAGCTCCATACATGCTAAGCTCATTGCCAACATTTCCTGTATATGTAACAGAAGTAATCACTTATTAGAGGTCATCATGGGTGCAAAGCGTGAGGCTCAATCTGACTGAAAACTATGTCTGGGTCCTCGGTTCTAAAAACCTGAGCTGGCCCTGGGAGTTTGCGGGCCAGCCCAAAACTGGATCCCGATGTCCAGATTGAGGCCTTAAACAGCCCAGAGTAGCTGGGAATATGTGGCTCAGCTGTCTTTCAACTTTAACCCAGGCCAGAAACAACATGAGGTGCATGTAAAACAAGCATTGCTCTTTCATAGGTGAACATACTGAGAAAAATCATAAGACAGTTGAATTATTCTAACAACTATGTTTTGCAGTGCTGAGATGCTCAGAACAGCCAATTGCCTTTGCTGAGGCTTCCAGCTAGAGAGAGAATTTAGATTTCTCCACTAGTGTTTCTCTCTTGCAGGGACAGGATAAGCTACATTAACAATAGCAAGCAACAGCAACTACCATAATAAAGAGATTCCACCTTGTTACTTTGTGTCTATTGCTTATAATGTGGAGCCCTAAAATGTTTCTGTTTTGGAGCCAATGAGCCAATGATCTCCAGATAGCCCCAAAGCCCTTTAACATCTGCAACCCAATTCAGCTGGCTCATTGACTCCGAAACAGAAAACGTTGCCATTCCAATTCCAGTTCATCAAGAGGTTACACAACTGTTTCTTCTGTCCTTTACCCGAATGTGTTGGTTGCTGCAGTCCCGAAGCAGAGGGTTAGGAAGGCCGCTGCTGTGCTTCCTCCAGGTCTGATAGACCTCCAGTACCACAGCAGTCAGCCCCCGAGGCCAATGCTCCATGAACTTCTGAGCCACTGCTTTCAGATAGCGCATCATCAGGTCCAGTATGCCACCATTGGCCATATTATTGAGCAGGAAGTTGTGAACATCTTGTTGTTCTACAGACGGGAATGCAGTTTGTTAATATAATGACAGAAAACACAACACGCCAGCAGAGAATGAATTGTCCGTACATATCCATGATACACTACATACCAGATTCCATGTATTCAATTGAGTCCACAGGCAAGCAACTCCCATGGAGAAGCCGTGCGTCATCCTTCCCATTACACTGCGTCTCAAGGTTACTCAGGCTCTCATCATCATCCTCCGGATCAAATTTCTTTAGCCTAAAAGCAAATGTGACATGGTTGTTAGTTTTTGAAACAAGTTCAAACAGTTCAGTGTCTGCAGATTATTTGGAAGCTTGTTTAGGGTCATTCTGACGTACAGTGTGGAAGCAGTTTGACTGGTTTCAATTGGGAAACTGAAATTTTGGTGCAATAAGGAATCTTAAAATATATTGATTTTCTTTGTCTTTATTGTGTATAGATACACCTGCAAGTCAAAATAGTGTATTTACATGCTTCACAGACACAAGCAGCTGCGGCAAAAATAGACAAGTGTAAAAAGAACAGAATTCCTGTGTGTTTGTCGACTCTGATGGAATTGAACACAGGATCTCTGGCGTGGCAAACCTATGCTTTACCAACCAACCTACACTCACAGAAGTGATGTTGACTACCTGTATTTGATCTGAGGTTACCTGGAGGGTAGATATTTGAAAAGCAGCTCCTGAAAATCAATCTTCTCTTCCTTCTTGCACTTTGTATTTCGAACACGTGCTGAGCGCCGCTTGGCCGTCTCGCCACTGTCTTCCATCACACGTTTCCTCTTTGGCGCTTTCTTGACTTTGTCTGTCAGTGAAGTATCCATAGCTGTGAATGTACAGTATGGATAATAAATCATTAAATCACACTGCACGACAGTAATATGATGATTATAGTTACAAATATGACTAACACAAAACAATTCATACAAAACAATCTAGTAATTTGCCTTTGCAAGCAACTAACCAACAGGGTGAGCACTAGTGGTGATCTCTACAGTGGCCTGGCTGGAGGCGATCTGAGGCTGAATGCTGGGCTGGGGCACAATTGCTGGCTCAGGGAGGGACACTGGGGGCAGGGAGGAGCTGGGGCTGCTGCTGGGCACGGTGGTCTGGCCCATGCTGATTGGGCTGCTTGGTTGGGGCAGGTTCTGGAGGCAGTTGGGGTCGCGGTACTCCGAGAGGTCAATCCTGCGGCCGAGACTCGGGCGCGGTGGCTCACATGTGGTCTGATGTCTGTACATTGCTAGAAGGCTCTCGCCCACATGCTTCCACCTGAGCAGCAAAACAATAGCTCATTCGTATTAGTTCAACTCTTATTAAAAGGAGATATCACCAATTCATTTATACACCCTGCTCAAAACTATTAGCACAGCCAGAGAGTAAGGCTGGATAGCACTCACGAGAAGCAGAGTATGGGCTGAATCAGGACAAGGTCAGGCTTCGGTTCACGGTAAGAGAGAGCCTGTCTGCGTTTCCGTAGCTCCAGGGCCTCGTCCACAATGGGCTGGCTTTCCTCCACCTCCACATCCACATAGTGAACAGACATATCGCTGCATACAACATAGAGCAGAGCACAGATGTTTGTAAAACCCCAAACAAACAGACGGGCTCACTGATGTGAAAGTATAAAGCTACAGGCACATTCTCAAGATGGAGGTAAGAAATACAGAGTGAGCGGGCTTCACCATTTCATGAACATCTGCATGGTGTCCCTCTTCAAACAGGGCTGCTCCTCAAAGATTTTCTCCTTCAACACCAGGCCTTTAGTGTAACAGTGATCCTTCTCCAGGGCTTTGGAGATGAAATGCAAACAGCCTGGAAAAATACAAACAGATGACAGTACTCCCCTTTCAATATTTAAGCCATTAGCAAACTTCAAAAGAACACTGCTAATGCTGTGAGAGGATACACAGCAAAAAAGCTTATAAAGAAGTATGACATACAGCTGTAGTCGCTGAGTGTGTAGAGAACAGTTATGAGGTTGTCCAGGCAGGGCCAGTGGTCTGGGTTACAATGCAGACCCTCCTCAAAGGCATGTCGGGCCAGAGGTATGCGCACCAGTCGCACAGCCACCTGACCAATCTTGTACCACATGTTCACATCAGTGGAATCCAACATAACAGCCTGGGGAAAGAACACATCAGCAAATGGGATAGGAACACTCTGCAGTGGAATTCATGTGCGTTAAAAAGGCATTTTCATTTTGTTGCACAAAATGGTGCAAAGAATAGAAGAATAGAATAGAATAGAATAGAATAGAATAGAATAGAATAGAACTTTATTGTCATTGTAACAGGTACAGGTACAAGTACAACGAAATTACGATGTGCTGAGAGTGCAAAGTCACAGGCATAACAATAGACATTTAAGCTGGTGCCATTTTGGTATTTTGATTGATTTACCTCCAAGTAAAACTCCATAGCCGTCTCCAAGTCATCTCGCAATGCAGCCAAACTAGCCAAGTTTTTAAAAGTAGAGTATTTCAGCATCAGCCCAGGATGCTTGAGACCCACTCTCTGATCATCTGAGGGCATGGCCTAAAACATTAGAGAATGCATCAAATAAGGCATCACACAAAGTGTAATGCAGATTCATCTTAGTGCTGTCAAGAAATATGAATGTCAGGGCCTCTGTATAGAGCAAGAATTGTGCCACCAGACAAATGAATCTGAATTTTGTGTTCTGAATTTGTAAGTGATCAGTGAAAAGTTGAACTTTCTTTACTTTTTTGGAAAATTTGAAATCATGGCTTTTAAAGATTGAGTAGTTTACAAAATTGCTCTAGATTTACAGTAATTTTGAAACTGTTTTTCAAATTTTTGATGAATCTGTTTTGGAACCCTGATAAGAGGATCGAGCTTACACTGTGTGGCATGTTACCTCTTTAAGCAGTGGAGTTTTGAGAAGTTCATGATAGGCCTTGGCTGAATCCTCAAACTTGTCATGTTTTTGAAGATCTAAAGCTTTGTGGTATAAAGCAAAAGCCTCGGCTTCCTACAGAGAAAACACACCAAACAACAAACAGACAATAAACAAATCAGTTACTTTTTTTAAATAAACTTATTTTAAATAAAAAATAACAAATTGAAGAAAGAAAACATCTGATAGGCCTAATATTACTAATTATTTTGCAGTCTGTAACAGTCTGTACCTGAGCCTCCTTAGTCTGACTCTTGTTACTTTTCAGTGGGTCTTGAGACTCATCAGCAGCTGTTGAAGCAGCATTCAATGCTGCTATCCGGATCTGGGGGGGGGGGATGCATGAAAGAAAAAAAAAAAAAGCAATGGCCATGCAAGAAATATAATATACGCTCTGGGAGGTT
>OMOV01051640.1:3897-15798 GCA_900312565.1 Beryx splendens | reverse complement strand
GGGTTACCGTTGGCTTGGTCGGGTGTTCCTACAGACACAATTGGCCATGTCTGTGGGTGGGAAGCCGGATGGGGGTTTATGTCCTGGTCGCTGCACTAGCGCCCCCTCTGGTCGGTCGGGGCGCCTGTTCGGAGGGGAGGGGAACGGGGGGGAATAACGTGTTCCTCTGCACGCGCTACGTCCTTCCGGTGAAGCTCCTCGCTGTCGGGTGAAAAGAAGCGGCTGTTGACTACACGTGTATCGGAGGAGGCACGTGCCAGTCCCAACCCTCCTCAGATCGGCAGAGGGGGTGGAGCAGTGACCAGGACCGCTTAGCCAGGGGTACAATTGGATAACCAAATTGGGAGAAAAAGGGGAAAAAATTCGACAAATAAAATAGTTTTTTTTTTAAAGGGTGGTGTTAACCATGTCAGCAGAGCGACACCGAATCAGTCTGCTGAGAATTGGCTGAACATAGAGAACGGGGCACTAAAGCAGTTATAACAAATTAGATGACCTGTCAAAAACTGAGGGGAAAAAAACAGACACTCCTTGTGTTAGAAATCCATAGCAAGCTCTTCCTGAGTGAATTAAAACCACTGCACTGGATCTATAAGCGGACACATGGCTGTTGATGGATACATGGGATGTAAGGGGGATCAGGACTGTCACCCTGCGGTTACTGGGTGGACTCTAACCACTAAACCAGTCTTATGTCTTGAAGAGATGGGATTCTTACACAGAGAGTCACTTGCCGTTTCCTTTCTTCATCAGCTTAATAGGCTCTCGAATGAGCAGCGAAGCTTAAGGCATTAGCGATCAAGATTGATGCCAGAGAGGGCAAAACCACCGGCAATGTGGCATCAGCACATCACCGATTGTGTTCCGTTGGGGTTCTTATGGTTACGACACGCGAGGATCTCTTTTTACTCCTGTCACCACAGGCGTGTGCTCTCTGAGACTGAAATCAATACTTCTAAATGGGGCTCGGAGAATCAGAACATCCTCAAAACCTGAGATTCATCCAATAATACTTTCATCGGATGGGTTTAAAACCAAGGCATCTTTCCCCTTTCTCGCCTTCACTTTTTGTTGCCATGATTTACATGACAGGTTGCTGTCTAATTTTGCAGTACATTTCAGAAGCATAAGGAGAGCAGGGAGCATGAAAAGGTCACAAAAATCCTTGAGCAGTGCTGACAAGTGCCCTTTTCTACCTTTAATTCTCCATCCTGATGTGGAGTTCAGAACAAGAAAAACACACAAGCCTTATTATATGATGGAGATGTACATGGCACAGTTGATATAGAAAAACTATGCTGTGATCATTCAAAAAATTATATGGTTCAGCGGTGATTCAGCCTGGTGGCATATTATCCATGCTGCAAAAAGCATTCTGTTATTTCCATCAGAAGGGTACAGAGGCTGAGGCTTCTGACAGCGTTGGCACTGCCTTTCATCATCCCATGTGCCATTATTTCAGAAAAGCTCAATTTCATTGTGTGATTGATACCTTGCTGGCAGTCTCAATACTCCTGGTCAGACTCTGCATTTTTGCAGCATGCTCTCACAAAAGCTAAAATGTTCTTTATTAAATCAAAGATCTCTATTTTTTGACTCGTATCTCTTATTTCCCTCTGTCTGTCTCACATGTAGGATCTGGAAAGTGATCAACAATGGACCGGCTGGTTCTGTGTGTACTGCTGTGTGCAGCTCTGGTGAAGGGATACAGCTGCCCCGGCCGCTGCATCTGCCAACACCTCTCCCCCACTCTGACTCTGCTCTGCGCTAAGACTGGCCTGTTGTTCGTGCCCCCCACCATCGACCGCAAGACCGTCGAGCTGCGCCTCACCGACAACTTCATCACCATCATCCGTAGGAAAGACTTTTTCAACATGACCAGTCTGGTCCACCTCACCTTGTCCCGCAACACCATCAGCCAGATCACGCCCCACGCCTTCGTCGGCCTGCGATCCCTGCGGGCCCTCCACATGGACGGGAACCGCCTCAGCATCATCAAGAGCGACCACTTCAAAGGTCTAATCAACCTGCGCCACCTCATCCTCGGAAACAACCAGATCCATCACGTGGCCACCACCTCCTTTGATGAGTTTGTTGCCACCATAGAGGACTTAGATCTGTCCAACAACAACCTGCGCAGCCTTCCCTGGGAGGCCATAGCCAGGATGACCAACATTAACACGCTCACGCTGGACCACAACCTGATCGACCACATCGGAGCCGGGACTTTTACTCTCCTCACCAAGCTGGTCCGCCTGGACATGACCTCCAACAGGCTGCAGAAGCTGCCTCCAGACAGCCTGTTCCAGCACGCCCAGGTGCTCTCTGACGCCAAGGGCTCCAATCCCTCCTCGCTGGCCGTGAGCTTTGGGGGGAACCCGCTCCACTGTAACTGTGAGCTGCTGTGGCTCCGCAGGCTGACGAGAGAGGACGACCTGGAGACTTGCGCCTCGCCGGATCATCTCATGGACAAGTACTTCTGGTCCATCCAAGAGGAGGAGTTTATCTGCGAGCCTCCGCTGATCACCAAACATCTCTCCACTAAGCCCTATGTGATGGAAGGGCAGGGCGTTACTCTGAAATGCAAAGCCATGGGTGACCCAGACCCGGACATTCACTGGCGTTCACCAGATGGCAAGCTGGTGCATAACAACTCCCGCACCATCTTGTATGATAATGGCACCCTTGATATTCTCATCACCACTCTGAAGGACAGTGGGGCATTTAATTGTGTGGCTTCTAACGCCGCAGGCATCGCCACAGCTGCTGTTGAGATCAACATGATCCCTCTACCCCTGTTTGTCAACAACACCGGCCACATGCGCGAGGACCCTGGCCTTTCAGACATAACCACCTCCTCCAAATCTGGCAATGACACCAAGGGCTATGACAAGCAGGACAAGAGGGTTATGGTCGCTGAGCTGACCTCGTCCTCCGCTGTGATTCGCTGGCCATCTGAGCGCCACATTCCCGGTATTAGGATGTACCAGATTCAGTACAACAGCACCGCAGATGACACTTTGGTCTACAGGTAAGCCGTGGCTGAGAGGTGGATGAAAGGAGAGAGGGGAAGGTGGTAGGAGAGAGACTAGAGGAAAGGTGAGACATCTGGAATGGCCATCTGCCGAATGGCATGAGGCTCGATTATAGCGGATTGACAGGTCCCACAGATGCAGGATGATTAAGTGTGTCCAAAAATAAGCAGAATCTATTTAGTATAGTTTTGGGGTTGAGCTGAGCAGTAATATGTGAAAATGCGCTGCATAAAACATACAGTCTGTTGAAGATATTCATTGTTTGCCTTTAAGTGTCTTTTTAATGAATCACTCCATTTAGCTGAGCTGCAACCAAGCTACCGCACTTCTTCATCCTCACCATTGCTTACGAATAGAACCTGAGCACCAACTGAATATATGAATTCCAAAACCCTGCAGGACTAGAGGGCCTTTTTCTGCATCATTAAAACATAAACAATAGGAGAGAGCTATCTTTTACAGCATGTAACTGATTCCATTTTAAGATTTGCTCCTCTTTGTATGATCAGTGAGTGTCTGCATTAATTTAAGAGTTGCTCCGGTTTGTACTATCAGTGAGTGTCTGCATTAGCATTGTGATTAGACGTAGTTAGTTAATGACAGGCTTGGCGGCATCAAATAGATGAATACAAGAGCAAGGTCAAAGTAGGCAACTGGCGGCAAAGCAGTACATTAACTACAGATACAGAAAGAATGGCAAACCTAATAACCAGTCTTGGTTACAATCGGAAATTGTGTACGTGCATTTTTTTGTATGGTAATGCAATGCAAAGTGACCTCAAAATTGAGTTTAATGATTCATTTTCTTTTTTTAAATGAAGCTTTAACAGCATCATTTGCAGGCCTTATTAAAATACCCCTTTGAATATGAGAAAAAATTGAATGTGTTACTTATTCAATATGTGGCACACATGAATTGAATCCAGTCTACTGGTAGTTCAGGATTTATATATTCATAGAGTGAGTTGATATTAGTGGTTGACTTTGCAGATTTAATCTAATCAGATATGAGTGGCTGTCCAGCTTAATTTACTCATCCAGTTTATGCATGGACCTAGGTGTTGTTTTGTCTTAAGGTGGTACATTATTACCTACAAGTGATAACCATCAAAGTATTTCTTTAGGGAAAAGGAACATGCTTCTAATTATATTAACACCAGTGTTGACCTGGGGACAGTGCCTGTCTCCTTTTTAGTTAGAGCCATGTAATCTTGCAAATGCCAAAGTTGTTTGGCCCAAGATGTTCACACAAAATCAAAATGCCACATGATGTGGTATTTGTCCAAGGCCCTGCAGGTGATGTGGCATATACTTTATATAGTACGCCTCTTCTGCCTTGCTTATCACCTTGTAATTTACCTTTGCATCATTCTACGCACAAACTCACTGGAGTCATTTCTAACTGCCACCTTATACTTTAACACAGTCTCTCATAAGTCAACTTTAATGAGGTGTTATGTTTTTTTTATGTTTGTCCACCAGTATGTGTGGTACTTAATGTTTGTTCAGAGAAGCACTGAGACTGCCCTCTTACCTTTCCGCTGTGTAGAATTAACACCTCTGTGTGATTTAATACGCCTTATGCAAAGCAGTCTATGGAGATGTTGCAATTTAGGTGATTAATCCTCTACATCTTCACCACTCCACTGTGTTTCTTTTCTCCGCAGAATGATCCCATCTACCAGCAAGACCTTCTTAATCAATGATCTGGCCGCAGGGCGGGAGTATGACCTTTGTGTGCTGGCGGTTTACGATGATGGCATCACATCATTAACGGCCACACGTGTGGTGGGCTGTGTGCAGTTTCACACGGCAAGCGAGGTTAGCCAGTGCCGCTTCATGCACAGCCAGTTCCTGGGGGGCACTATGATCATCATTATCGGTGGTATAATTGTTGCTTCGGTGCTGGTGTTCATCATCATCCTTATGATCCGCTACAAGGCCTACAGCAGCCCAGAGGACAGCAAAACCAAGGTCAGCTCCAGCATGCACTCCCAGACCAACGGCAGCCAACAAAGGCTCCAGCACTCTGCCTCCAAGCAGCCTTCTGAGGAAGGCCACCGTGAAGCCCAGGCTCCAAAAGAGTGCATGGCTCTGGTGCTGAGGGTGGACCATGAGAAGAGGGAGGATCCAGCGGCCACTACTGCCATCCTGGAGGTGGAGCTGCCTCCGCTGGCTTCGGACAAGATGAAGAGGAGAACCAGCCTGGATGCACAGCGCTCTGGCCCCCCGTCCGAGGACACGCAGACGGACAGCAGCCTGACGGGCTCCACCATGTCCCTGTGTCTCATAGGCCCTAATGCCGGCACCAAGGAGGCTCCGAGGCTCAAGGACAAGAAAAGTGCCCTGGCCAACATGGGGCTGCTTCCTAATGAGCTGGCACGAACTAGGCACAGGTTCTCTTTTGATGGAGGAGATTACTCCATATTTCAGAGTCATAGTTACCCACGCAGAGCGAGGACGAGGTGGCACAAGTCCACCAACCAGCTCAACGTGGAGTCCTCGCCGCTCGCCAACAGGAGAGTTACATTCAGCAGCACTGAGTGGATGCTTGAGAGCACAGTCTGAGGAAAGCAGTGCAGCCGCTATGGCTCTGCCACTCAACCACACAGACACACAGAGATACACACACACACAAACAGACACACAATGCGAATCCTACACGTGTCTACATACTGTACAAGCACACAGATTTACTGTCCACAGCATACTACTATACACAAGCATATTTACACATGCAGACTTTCTGTGAGTTGCTGGAGAAGAACACAGTCTCCTTTCATCCTGCCTCCCCATCATACTCCCAGAGAGGTTTGTTGGCCATGTCATTTCTTTCTGCAGCAGTGCCTTATTCTAAAAGATGTACGAATGGAGGATGCTGCTCACTGTAGTCATAAACCTTCCTCTCTATCATTGCCTCCCCCCGTTATGGGGAGCGTTACTTTTGATTTTTGATTTTCCTTTTTCTGTGACATGGCAAGGGGGTGTGGCGTTTGGATGTGACTGTTTATCTTTTAATTGTTAAAAAAAAAAATTAACAAAAAAACAAAACAAAAAAAAACTACATCACACTGTAAAGTGAACAGCCAGGTATCCTGTATGTCAATCATGTTTTGGGTTCTTTCAAAAAACTTTTGCACAGAAGACACGAGATACAAGGACAAGTATCACCACCAGTCTATACAATAACAAAAAAAAAAAAATTCTAGAATTATACACATGCCGATTTCTAATGTTAGCATAGAGAGGATGGACCTGCAAACCGTGGATTCCTCTTTGATGGTTGGACTGTATGATATTAATAGGTATTGTTCCAGATGTGACTGTATATTAATCGGTACTGTATCTGGCTGGTCTAGATAAAAAGACAACAACAAAAAAGACATATATAAGTATATTAAAACATTGGTGTATGTGTACTAACTATGTAAGTAAGTAAGTCATATGTCACATGACTTTTTACAAAGCATTTGGGTGTTGGCTGCAAGTTTTTACATTAAAAACCTGTGTCATCACGCCTGTCCCTATTTAGTATGTCAAAGTTTGGACCATTTATCCCTTGCAGAGGGTATTAAATTTTTTGTGTGGGTTAACTGTACCATGTGTGTTACCAGTGGCATTTTCTTCCTGTGCATTACCGCCAAAGAGTGTCCCTGCTTTGGGCGGGTCGTCTGCGCAATGAGTTGATTAATATTTCATTCTCAAAGACTATTTATAAGGCTTGCACTTCTGTGGAGCTGTACAACTACCAGGGGTGGAGCGGGGTGTGTGGGATGATGAGGGGGATGATGACTGAATGAAACGCTGAATTCAAAGGAAGCCAGCCATTATTGATTAATACGGGTGTGCAGTATAGGTTGTGTGTCCCACTAGGTGGAGACAAAGCTCAGTGAAGTTCCAAATTAGCTGCAGGCTGCAGCAGAGATGCTTTAATAATGATGAATGGCTGTGGGGCTGTAGAGCATCTTATATTTAATGCTCGGTTTTTCTTAATCTCTAGTCATTGATACACTGAATGGCTCAGATCTTGAGAAAGGCACAGCAGTGGGAGGAGATTAGAGCAGGGTGGATGAGAGAATTTGTTTTGTGTTACAGAAACACGCCTTCCCTTCTGATTATGCTTAGCACTGACCAAGACTGAGCTGAGCAGTACGGGCCACAGAGAGAAGAAATATGGAGCAGAGAGATATAACTCAAATTGGAGGTTTTCCCTTCTCCCTTTCCATAATCAGCTGCCGAGAGGACCGAGTCTGTCCAGGAGCAGAGTCAGCCTCACGTTTCCTCAGCCCCTTCCATCACATTTTTAACCAATTTTCAGCTAAAGCGGTGAATATATACAACGTTAACACTTTTACCAGAATTTGTATCTGTCGCTGTTAAAACATTGGCACATTCCACTGGGAGGAAAAAAAGATATTTTACTGTGTAATAACTCAGCTGTCAATTTGTGGTGCACAATGTTTTCAGTGCTCAACCTCCCATTTACCGCTGAAGGTCTCCATTCTTGAAATATGCTGCTCACCATTTCTCACGGCAGGAGAAATATCATATCTGTCCGCTCGTATCTGTAAGCACTATTCATTCTGCCCAACACAAAATCTGCTTAGGTAGGAGGCTCAGGACTTCAGCGAGTCTTGAAAATTGGCCAGAGCAGCCAAACTAGCCAACATTGGGGTAAAACAAAAGTGTGTTGTGTCTCATCAGCAGTTCTGAGTGGCTGCAAAGTTGTGCCTTGACTAGGTAAAGGTGAATTTTCCATGGGAGATTTCATTATATATTTCATGCATAATAATGCTCTGTTTCAAAAGTCCAGTGTTGTATCTGAAAACACAGTACATATAAAATCCTAATAAGTCTTTCCCTACTAACCAGACCGTATACTCTAGTATGCAGTGTGTGAAAAATATCAATATACTTCATGGCAATTGCAACCAACTGTATTCCAGCTATGCTGAAGGCCAAATGCTGATCCAAGTTTAGCGTCATGTTGTTTTTGTTAATTTAACACACACACACACACAAAAAGTTTACTCATATAATTTCTGGTTTTACTTTTTTATTAAAACCTCAGAAAACAGTACATCCAGAATATCCTAGCATTGTCTATATGCTGAGAGTGAGGTAAACTGAGCCACTTTTTATATCATATTTCTGTGGAGGGAAAGTTTCTACTGGCTCGAGTAAAGTGTTCCACTAGCAGATTAGAGTCCTGCAGATGTGTGCAAACAGCACTCTTCCTGTGAATGCTGCCATTTAACCATGTGACCAGACACTAATTATTTTTTCTGCCGATAGACATTAACACTTTGTGTTAGGACTAAGATCATATACGTATTGTAGGATGGCTTTTTGGGTGGAAGTTTTTAAACTAGTTATTTGCAGTTATAATGCACACACAAAAAATACTGCATCCTCAATTTTGGTTCAAGTTGACCCGTTGCCAAGTAAGTTATCTCTCCCCTTGACAATGTATTTAACATTGTGTCAATACTGATTTGATTAAGTGAACATATATTTGTATAAGTGTTGACAAGTGAGATGGTAAAACCTGACCAACAGCAGAAAACATTATCTTAGATGTGACTCATCAGCAGTTGGACTTCAGTATGGTTTTTAACACTGCTGTTTTTGTCGGCTACTCCATGCTACAGTATGCTGTACGGTTGGTATGCTCAGTACTGTTATGGTGTTACCGATCACCAATCTAGCTTTTTTTCCTCAGACGCATCATTCACCCAAAGCACTACATTATCTCAACTGTAAGACCAGGGATCACAATCTGACGCTCACAATAATGTGTTCCAACAGAAGCGGGAATCTGCAAATAACAAATTTAATTTATTCACTTTCATGAGTAGCAGCTTATTAAGTATATGTTTTGCAACATAAAAAGACTGCATGTTCAGACCGGAACAGGACTGCAGCGAGCCCTCTGATCCATGACGGTCTACAGAGAAGAAGCCTTCTGTACATTTTCCGTTACAAACAGCTTGGTAAACAAATCACAAGGTTTGAAGTCTGAAATGAAATTTTCCGTATGCCTGAGATTATTTCAAGGTATTAAAAGTATAAATAATTAACTGAGTTATCTGGATTTACACTGCCAGCGCATTACATTTTTTCACTTTGTGTTTGGCTCTGAACGGATCTATTTTGTTGTGTAAACAGAAGTGTGGCACCGCCGGTCCCAAGCTTCTCGTGTTCAAACAGCAAATTAAAACATTGCATCGACACAGGTGGAAATGTAAAACATATTTGACCCTTCAGGCAAAATCGCTATTTGAATATCAGCTACTGTGAGCTATGACTGTCTAAGTGTGGATGACCAATGTTAAGAAACAAAGAGAAAAAAACGTGTTTCATGAAAAACATTGTTAAATTACAAAAACTTACAAAACCAGCAAAATAGATGTTTATCACCTATGCCATTGTGTTGCACACGAATATGAAAGTAATTTACAAAAGTTTAAAAAAACAATACTGAATAAAAGCAAATGCTAATTCTGTCCATAACTGGTGAGGAAACTTGCATAATCTGCCTTTGTTTTTGTTTCGTTTAAAAGTTGTGCCACCTAAAAAATAAAAAAAAAGGGTGGGCATTTCAGGACATAATGACTCAATGTGAGACAGACAGTCGGAGAAGAGAGTCAATAATCGATCAATGAGCCCATTGCTGACAGAATACTTCATGAGGCAGGCGGTGGATCCCCCACAATCCCTCCTGGTGCTGCCTGCCGAATACAGCTCACTCTCACTACAGCGTGCTGCAGAGGTGATGAGATATCGCTATGAAGAATGCCCACGGAGCGGATTGACAGCACAGGTTTGTCGACGTCAAACCGGGTGCGACGCTCAACAGCACTGCGGAGAAAAGCGTTCCGCGCAGATAAAACGAACAAAGGAAGCTACAGTCGTTTTCCTAGTCATTGCCTGAGCTCTGTGTGCGCGTGTGCGCTTCAGTCTCCAGAGCTATCATCCGAGTTCTCCTCGTTCGCTCCTTTCCAGTTTTTCCTCCTCCTCTTCTTCTGCGAGTCCGACCCTGAGTCTGAGCCTTTGTAGGTGTCCTGCTTTCGTTTCCTGCGAGAGCGTGTCCTCTCCCTTTCTCCCTCGTCATCGCTTTCCTCTGTGCCGCTCTCCTCTCCTCTCCCTCGGTTCCTCTTCTTGTTTTTATGTTTGCTTTTGGGCCTCTTCCTCCCGCGCCTGCACCTGGCGGCGTCGCTCTCATCGCTGCTGCTGTCGCTGCTCGAACACTGCGCTCTCTTTCGCTTTTCCTCCTCGTCCTTCTTGTTCTTTTTCTTTTTCTTCTTTCGAGAGGATTTTTTCGAGCGTTTGGATATGGCCGTTTCTGTGCTGGACTTGGACTTTTTCATTTTGTGCCGTCCTTTCTTTTTATTGCCACTGGTTTCTTCACTAAAAAACAAACAAAACAAAACAAAAACAATATAATTATGTAGTATGCAGGACATTGGGAAAAACTGTGCCTTTGGGTGCAGTCCTGCAGTCTATGATCCGTGACGGACAAACAAATGCAGCCAAGTGAGAGACTATGTTCATGGATCCAAATAATTCCAATAATAGCCTGATGGATCTTACTTCAAGTAGCTTCAAAGTTAGAAAAAACAAATCATTCTTTCCCACACTGTACAACAACGTCACACTTTTTTTTTATGGCTGCACCATTACATCAAATGGAAAAATCTAGACGTCTTGTGCATCATTTTCATGTAATTCAGCATAACATATTTGGTATCTTGGCTACAATTGAAAATAAAGTTCTGTGGGTTTGAACAAAGCTTGGGTGCACACCATGCGAGGTTTTAATAACAAAATATGTTCTTACCAATCACTTTCAAATTCCTCGGGGTAAAGCTCCTTGAATCCACTGTGTCCCCATCTGCAGTGTGAACACAGAGGGAATCAAATTCACCTCAGACATTTATCTCTCCGACACTCATACGTCCCTTATTTGCCCTACTAGTACAAGAAACTGAAAATATAACTGGATGGAGATTTAGCCATGTACCTGTCAGGATCATTGGCCTCAAACTCGTACATTCTGCGAGTCCAGGACCGAGTCTCTCTGTCATCGTGGCCTGAGGTGCGCTCTCTACTTCGACTTTGATCTCTAGGAGTATTTGACACTCGATCACAGTGCATACTCCCCCTGAAAAACAACCACTATTATCAATAAACCGACAAGCCAACATAACGCCTGTAAACCTAGGCTACAATATGAAACATGATCCTAAATAGGCTTTGGTGATACTCGTGTCCAGGTGGCACAAACAGAAATGGGATATTGATTGTTCAGACCTCATACAGTCTGTGGCCGACACATTTTTGTGGTGCGATGTTTGCTTCTCCCAGTCTCTCATTTTCCACATCTCCGACTCCTCCTGGATCTGCAACAGGTCAAACAAAAGTAAGTACACAAATAAACGACCGCTCCAACCAAACTATCCGACACACGCAAACACATAGCCACACTCTCTCTCTCTCTCTCTCTCGATTCAATATGCTTTACTGGCATGAAACTTAAGAACCATATTCATATTCCCATGATGTCACATGCATTTCCTACCACACACACAGCTCACTGGCTGTGGCTGTCATTTGACAATAATCACCTGTTATTTTCCTATCAAGATAGCCGTGTTGATGTAACAGAATACTATGAATAGCCATAGCATTAAGATAGATATCATACTTGGTATCACTGTGTGTATGGGTGTGTGTGTGTGTGTGTGTGTGTGTGTCTCTCTCTCTCTCTCTCTCTCTGCGCACACACACAACTTGTTGTGGGCATCTGTGGGGAGGCTCACATTCCAGAGCAACACCGTCCCCACAGGCCACCTTGACATGGTGA
>OMOV01051530.1:19999-31999 GCA_900312565.1 Beryx splendens | reverse complement strand
ACAGATGTGTAGTGCCAGCGGCTGTCACACTCAAAATTGTTACATATCTCACATATTCAAAAAATTAATGGAAGATCTACAGTATGTGGTCATATCTCTCTCTCTCTCACACACACACACACACACGCACACGCACATGCACACGTACACAGACACAAACAGAATATTTGCCCACGAATGACTTTCCAGTGAAGGTGACTACATTTTCAGTTCACTAAGATTATCAAGGGACTGGCAGACTGCCTACTTCTATCTACAGTGTGTACGTGGGCATGTATATGTGTGTGTGTGTGTGCGTGATTCACTTATGCTTGCAGCTCGCATTTTCACGTTTGAGTCTTTTTTCCCTTTATGAATAGGTTGTGGTGCATTAGGCTACTGGAGAGAGAGAAAAACTCATTCATTTTCAACAAGAGGTGTCTGCCCACACTCAGTACAACAGCAGAAGCAATTGTGGGGAAAAATTCATATAAATGTCACGTTTCCACCCTCCTTTTTAAGTTCTTGTTCCTGCAAGAACAAGACTAAATATCTCAGCTTGGAGGAGAAGTTTTAGCATGATCAACCTGTGACTTGTCTTATTTGAAGGACTGAAAATGTCACAACTTTGATGCAAAGCAATTAGTGTTGAATGTACAGCTGCCGTTTCTTTTAGATGCTGGCAAAATGCAGGAGAAATGAATCTGTAAAGGAGTTATTTTACTGCATAATAGAGACCTATTTACTTACTTTTAATCATTTCAAGTAAAAAAAAAAAGAGTGAATGAAATACATTTGGAAAACATGGAACAGTCAGGAATAGTGTGCTGTCCCTCTTAACTGACCAACCAGACTGCCTTTTTTCTACAACACCCCAATCTGAACACAAGTGTCAGATGAAAAGGTTAACGGACACCCATAAAGTAACAACAATAAGAGGCTCATTTACACAAAAGAGACCTGGATGGAATCCCTCAGGCACACACACACACACACACACACGCACACACACACACACACGACAAGTGAGAAAGAGCAGACACACAAACACCAGTCACAAAGAGAAGGACTTTCCATCCACTCCTGATTTACAATCCGTCTTTGTCTCAGGACCAGCACACACACAATGCTAATGGTAGCGAAAAGGACATGGTTCCGCGCCTAAAATGGTCTCATCGCCAACCCCAGTGAGCCGCGCTGTGACAGGAGCAAAGCTGGAAAGTTGGAACCTGACTTACTTTCTACCACTGAGCCGCTTCCATGCCCTCCCCTTGGATCCAAAAGGCAACAGGCTCATTTTTTACACACCTCCAATCACACACACCCATTATTCTTCGTAAAGCCATCCATCTTAGAAGTTGCATCTCTGAAGGGTTTTATTTTTTTGGCCTCCAGTGATTTGGTATTTAGTTCCCGGACTATTAGACTAAACTCTGCTTTGTTACTGGAACTGTCTTTGTTGCCTGGCAACACTACTGTGTTCAATCTTTCTATAAGGAAGCTTTGGGAACGACAGGGGCCTTGGTGATGGACGGTCGTGGGTCTCCTCAGCTGATGATTGATGTGGCATTTACGACTTAATATTTAACGATCATGGTGCAAGTCGTGTAATGCTTCTGTAATGCCCACCCATGTTTCTTAATCTTTGCTTTGGTGACCAAAAATGAGTTCGGGGCAGGCCTTTTGCTGGTGGGCTCCCCCATTACAGGAGCGATCACACAAAATGGCAACAGACAGGACCACAGACATGTCATCAAAATGGCTTCTATAGATTGGCTTCCATAATAAAATAGAGATCTAGTTTGGTGTGACAGTGACACCATATTTGCCTAACCATTACTCACAAATGCCGGGGGGTGTCCTTGTGGCTCAAGGTGCATAACATATACCCAACCCATGATGCCCGGGTTCAAATCCAGCCCAGGACCTTTGTCTCAGGTCGTTCCCCTCCCCATTTTTTTTTAATATATTCACAAATGCCTTAGCCCAACTCAAGTCAAACCCCAGATGTCTTTAACTGTAGTGTCCTCATGAGGTCTCGGAAGGTTCAAGCTGGTACACACACACGCACTCTTAAACAAACAGTTACTGAGGTTACGTAAATATGTTTTTCTCGATCTGTAATGTTGGCACAGAAAAACATGGGTGTGTGTGGTTGAAACAGGGTTATCACCCAGAGCATAGCTGCCATACCTAGCTTCACATCTGACCACACACCGTAAACCTTCCAGGTGTGCCAGAACACACCTGAAGCTTGAGTGCGTGTGTGTGTGTGTGTGTGGGTGTGGGTGTGATTCAAGTGACAGCCACTCCGACTGACAAGCGACACTAGAGAATAAGGTTGATCCTTAATCTCTAAGGTTAATCTCTAAGGTCAACTTCATATGACATAGTAGTAGTTTGCCAAACGTTTGTTTAAAGTTGCACTGTGGGGGGGGGAGGGGGCACCCAGGTGGCTCAGCTGGTAGAGCGCGTACCATTAAAGCAACGTCCTTACCGCAGCAGCATGGGTCTATTTCCACTTTTCATTTGTGGATTTTGAAATGAAAATCAAATCACCATTCGCTTTTCATTTTTTTTTATTTCTTAATTTTAACAGAGGGACCAAAAAACACGGTCCATGCTCGTGCCGTTAATGTTACGGCGTCGCTCACACATAATGTCTTTACTTGTAATGTTACAAAGTCTTGCGCAGTGAAATTGGCAGAACTGATTTACTGGCATTTTGACACCGGCTCCTGTTCACACATCGACGACGTGCATTTCCATTTACGAAACAGGCTGTACGTGTGAAAGGGGCGTTGAAGACACCCTGTAATTGGCACAGCTGATGCTCCTTATGTGCAAATTAGTGTACGACATCGTCTGGCCCTCACAACAGGGGAATGGCCAAAGACCCACTTTAAAGCAGGAAACACCCCGTCAGGCTGTCTGCCTGCACACACACTGCCTGAGTCACCCAGTGCGGTGCTGCCACGGTTACAGTTACCGTGACATCACACCCACAGCCGGGGGGCGGTAAAGGAGCTGCTGGTGACTCAAGAGCTCAAGGGCTCAGTGCATTGGTTAGGTCACTCCCACACACACACACACCAAAACACAAGCACATGCACACAATACACACACACACACCCGCCCCCCACAAATAGCATTACCCCTTGCAGTGTCAGTCAGTGCTATGTTTCTGTTTTCAGTGTGTGTATGTGTGTGTGTGTGTGTGTCATCGTAGGGAGGGGGGGGTCATGTGATATGACACCAGCGAAATTTGTCTTTCTCTGGCCACAGACGTACTGCTATTCTAGGTCACTTTTGCTTACACACTGGAACTCATTCATTCATCCATTCCTCCAATGTGCAGATGTTCAGACAGAACAAGATCTTTTGTCAATCACTGACTGGGCTGCTAATCCAGAGTTGTTGAGAGCCTGATTCTGAAAACCTAATGGCTGAGCTAAAGTTCTTTTTTGCACCAAACAAAGTTTTGCAAGATGTCCTCCACTTGAAAAATTGATGTGTACTCTTGCAAAATGATCTCTGGCATGAAAGTTAAAGTCATCATAGAATATAAGCTAAATTGTTATTACTTAGCTTCAGACCTTTGTTTACAAAATACAGACATTTTTAAGGATGCAGATTTTAAGAAATCGCATCAAAGCACCCTGCAACATCTGACACTGATGTAAGGAAATGGCATCCATTCACTACTAAATGTATGAGCAATAACAAATCATTTTGATTATGAAACAGTTTTGACTACTAAGTAACTTTGGTTTAAAATATCGTGTTAGGTTAGCCTGTTGGCTGTGAACTATGGATACACTGAGTTTTCATATCCTCATGGCATCATGCCAGTGAGTCCCTCGCACTGTGAGTCTCTGTCAATAGCTACCATTCACTTATCATAGGCTCTGACCCACTGTGCCCCGCTGTGTATCTGGCTCAGCTAGTCACAGGCTAGCACACACACACACACACAGAAACACAGACATGCACACACAAGTATATGAGCACAGACACGCACACACCCATGTACACAGGCACTGACACATACACTCACATACAAATACACACTACTACTACTATTACTACTAATTAATCACATATTCATTGTGTACTGTTTGCTTGTGGTTGTGGCTAAATGTGATCGGTTAAATGATTACAGGAGAGACTAGATCTACCGACATGGCCTAAATACCCAGAATGCCTTGCGGTCCGAAGAAGACTTGAAAACGTCCCAAAGGCGGGTTGTAACGGTTATGGTTAGGCAAATAAAACAGCTTGGTTAAGGTTAGGGTTTGGTCATGGTTAAATAAGAAAAACGTTCATTAAAAATTCGAATGTGGTTTACCAGGAAATGGAACCCCGGTCCTCGGCATCAAAGGCAAACACCTAACCTATCTGCCGCCAGGATCATAAATTTTATTGAACGATTTTCTTATTTAACCCTATTTAAGCCGGACCAAACCCTAATCCTAACCTTAACCAAGTTGTTTTACTTGCCTAACCATAACCATAACAACCGACATCCTTAAAACAAAAGGAAAAATGCAATGAAATATGTTTTTGCCGATGCCGACGGCGGGGGCTCGGCCTTCTTCAGACCGCACGGCATTCTGGGTATGCAGGCCATGTCGATAGATCTAGTCTCTCCCAAATGATTACAGTTGTTCTTTGGCCTGATCCAAACAAAACGACTGATGTCTACATCATAACAATGACAAAGTGATCCTCTCCACAGGCATTCACACACATTCACACAGTGACTTGATATTACCTTCCTACAAGTGAGGTCATGTTTACTCATTCCATTTCAGTGCCCCGCACTGAAAGCCCGTGTGGGTGAATCAGTAAACTCTCGCCCCCCGTGCAACAAGGGCACTGACTCAGCTGAACTAGACTTTTCTCATTACAATGAGAGGGACTATGAAAAAGCTCATGCAGAATTAATTGATAAACAGAATGAATAAGCTGACTAAGCTAACCTTTTGGGGGGCAGATGCTGATGGGGGTTTGTGTTTTCATGAACTTTCAGGGTAGTTATTAATCATGACACTACAAAGTTCAGTGTCTGCTCACCGCATACAGCAGTTTAGTGCCACGCTTAGCTGCATCCTCATAGATGCACTGAAATGCAGGTATTGTCTCCACTGACCTTAGTCTGGCCAAACCTGGATGGACAACGGCTGAGGTAGATGTGTTACACGTTTATTTGAAATATAATGGTTCCAGTAATTTGTGGAAAAGTTTTGTGAGGCATTCAATTCAGCACTCAGAAGGAAAATTATACTGCCAGTTGTCTCATTTTTTTGTCTTTGTTCCTCCACTTTAGTGCTGAAACCAAATATTGATTCTATTGCTGTGACATGCATTTTCATTTCCTTATGAGCTTTAGCTAGCTGGCTAGTGGCTAATCAACGGAGACACACACCAAACCAAACCAAATCAAGGCTCGCCCCAGCCAGGCTGATGAGGACAAAGAATAAGACGACAGCAGTCTAGTTGTGATGATGAGGACCCACTGGTCCCGAGCCTCTCGGCAGGACTGGCTGCCTTACTGACCACCACCAACACCATACAGTTATCTACCATTTGCAGTATAGTTATAAAGGGAGAGATGCATCTTGTGTTTTGGCAAACGGCCTTGTCCGTTTGGTTTTGACCAGGACACACGGGTGAGTTTCACTGTTTGCTCTGCCGCAGCACAGTGAACCTCCTCCACAGTGTCTTAACAGCCAGTTGTCCCTACCGCTGAAGAACTGTTGACTTTCTATCCCTGATACAATCAATGGTCAAACATTAACAGACAGATGAGCAGAATGAAAGACGGGTTGAAATGTAGACAGATGGGAAGGCAGAGACAGGCATACAGGAAGGCTGAAAGAAAGTCAGACAGTCCCTCCAGGATTTCGCAGAGGGTTTTTTTTTGTTGTCATTATTGAGACCAAAAATGCTTGGCTTTGCAGTGGTCAACTATTTTTAATTTTACATGCATTTTCCAGTTTCAATTCATCACTTCCTGTGCGCCGGGTTTGATTTCCTGCCTGCGGTCATTCCCAACCACAAAAACCAGGAAGTGATTTTGCAGGCTGACGGTATTCTGGTCCATTTTCTATGCCCATCAGGAAAAGTTTGCATATGTCAAACGCTCAATGTTATTCAAAAGTTTGAAAATAAAAACATAAACATTTATTATTTATATATTATTTAAAATACAAATAGAATATGATATAACTGTATGCATTACATGTAGCAGAGGCCAGTATGCTAATAGATTGGGACTAAACCAGGGAGTGAAGTCACGCATGCTCCCCGTGTGAATACACATGTTACTCTAGTGGTTAATAAAACCACATCCCTGCAAGTTTTTTTGTGTCATACATTACAGTACTATAAATAACATAATATTATAGAATATTTTGGCTTCCCTGCTCTGAGTTATGCATACAAACAGGACCTTTCTCGGCCTCAGAGGGTGAGATTTGTAGGTGACGTAATGTGTCTTGTAATCTGCAGGGCTGCAGATGGGAATTTCTCTTATTCAGTCCAAGCACATTATACTGAAAATAGTTTATTTCATGAAAATCTTTAAATGAAAATCAAAGTGCACTCAACGTCTTACACCTGTAGGACTAAATAAATCTCACATATGAAACCACAACTCATTGTCATCTAAATCCTTGTTCATCTTTCATCATCTTTACAAGCGCCCAGTTGATTTGGCCATTTCATGCAGGCAACATTGCAGCAATTTTCTCACAAATATTGTGGTGATTGGCTGAATTTTCATTGATTATTATGATCACGAAACCGTCAATTCCTGGAGGGACTGTACAGGTAACCAAACAGTCATAAAAAGACAGGCAGGCGGACTGAAAGACAGTAGCAGAGAGACAGGGAGGCAGGAAGACAGACTGAAAGACATCAAATCCAGAAAAACATCTTGCACCTTGCAGACTGGCTGTGACATGTTATTAATAATCAGTAAATGCCTATATTGATAACCGGGGTAAACATGCTGAAGCCTGCTAGAACCTTTAACTGCTCGTTAAATCAGATAAAACACATTCCTCCACTGGGTTAGGGTTTAGTTCTGCGGCTTTTGGACGCTTGGGTGGTGCTGGTGCAGTTGCCAGTGGGCAGGACTTTATATACAGGGGGGCTGAAGACTGTGAGGCTGTCTCTCAACAATCTTTATGGGCCATCTCAAATGCACTACTGGTACCCATGCTGAGGACAAAACGACCTAAAGAAAAGACCTACAGCAATTTGCATCTTGGAATCAACATTGTATGTATCTTAAAAAAGAGATGTAGGCCTAGGTGCACTATAAAAAACACTTAAAATGACTATGATTGGTTTTTTTTAATTGTGTTGTTGGTTGTCACTGTTGGAAATATTGCCCATGGAGGCCTACACTGCCTCTGAATATTGCCAATATGATGACCCAGCGTGGACGGTTATCATAACCCTGCTATTAGGAGACTTTCTGCACAACGACCACTCAAATAAAATACATTAATGTGCTTTCAGTTGAATATAAAACCCATAACCTTGCAGCTGTTTTGTGCCAACTGTAATTCATGTCGTTTTCCTGGATGTTTGTTATCAGTGTGTGGACATTCCTGAAAGATAGGCTACAGCAACTTCATGCAAATCGGTCACACACACACACACACACACACACACACCTATGACACACAACTAAAATGAGTTGACTTGTACAGCACACTACTCACGCAGCTATGTTTCTCCATAGCCTGTGTTATGAATGGAGTGGCCGAGTAGCGTATAACGTTATAATATCACAAAGGCAGAAACTCAAAATACAGTTATTAGAAATGACTCTCACTTCTTTGCATGCAAAAGAAAAGCAGCCGTAGAGACAGCCTTATAATGACAAGTAGTTAGTAATCGTTTGCTAACGTTACAGTTGGGACTATTGCTCCCTTTGCCCACAGAGTGAAATCCAACTTTGGAAGCAGGAACTTGGCACTGAGGAAAAACAAACACCTTATCTCCCGCGTCAATGTTTCCCTATCTTATCTACAACATACCAAACAGGAGATCATTTCGTTGTTCTGGTTAAAGTGGCGTGTTTTTTTTTTCCAGTGAGATAACTTAAAGTGCGCTTTACCTGCTCTTCGCGGTCACCTGTGGCGGAAGAAGCCATGTTGAAGTGTGCAGCTGCTCCGGTTCACAGGTAAGCTAGCTAACTGGGGTTGAGGAGCAACCAGTGAAATCCATGCAGCGACTCTCAAATAGCGCCTGTATCGATATAGAAACACATGCGAGGCGATTTCATTTCCAAACAAAAAAACTCGACTCGTTGACTAGCTGAGGGACTTTTTTTTAGGGACTTCCTAAAGTGCCTCAAGCGGGGAAAGCGTCGGTTTGCTCCCGATGGAAACTCCAGGTGAAGTCTGTTAGTGCGGTGCAGAGTATCCAACTGCAGCCCCGAGCCTCGCCTGCTGCCAAAACTCACCACTTCCCCGTGAGTAAAAGATTGCCTCTCAGTAAAACCTACCGCCTGGGAGACCCAACACAAGGTGGCAGCAGGGTTATCCACTTGTTACTTTCCATGTAGTTGTGGCTTTGTGAATTATTAAACAAAACAAATACATATCATCAGTACATACAAATCACATATCAAGTGAACCTACTCGTATATATATTCCTATATTCCTTATACATTGTGTGGTAGGTCTTCTTAATAGTTTTTTTAATCCCCTATGGTACCACTATAATGTACAATGACATCATTGTAGGATATTATGCAGAGATTATTGTTTTTCTGTGATGTTTGCCCAGCATCCTAAAATTCATAATAGGATCACTGTAGTTACTTTTCAGTGGGGTTGGGAAATTCAGCATTACCAATCTAGGACAAGTTCCATGACTCTGCAGCAGGGCAGCATGTTGAGTATGGAGGCTGACCTTCAACCAGGGGGCCGGTTCATACTTTGGTTCAAGCCCTCATGCCCTCGAGGATCCGCCCTGCTGAAGTGTCCCGGAGCAAGACTATTATAACCCTGCTAATCCCTGCCAACCACGGGGCTGTTGTTCTGCCGCTGACCGTGACCTCTGACCTCGGTGTGGAGGGGGGCTACCAAACAGAGGGGATTGATAAAATATCATGCTATTTCTATTATGATGTAGCTCTCTATATTATTATCAGCAGTCATTATCATCTGTTTAAGTTTCCAAACACCTGTTTCACCTTGTGAGATAACTAGGACAAGACATTTGCTGAAGTGATATTTCCCCCCATAATATTAGTAATTGCACACCGTCCATGTAAAAGACATTTGTTAAACACCTTTTTCTGAATGTGTTTTCGGTAATTGAAAATGGAAAATAGAAAACGACATCTGTAGTGTCACCTTGTTCCAAGGGTGAGTGCGAGTGCCTGTCATGTTTGTACTTTAACACACGAGGGCGGTGTTGAGCCACAGAAAGCAGAGGAGCAAGGGCACATGTTGGCTGGGCTGAGTCTAGGATTGGATAATAGCCAACACAATTGTACATTTAATCTACATTATTTACTGAATTGATTTGTAGCCATGGATTGGGCAGTAAAGGCCTTGTGTAGATTGATACGTGAGGCGAAAAAACTACACCTTCAATTGACGCTCATATTGTGGGTTGGAGAAGTAAGATCAGAGGTGATGCATGCATAAAAGTGCAGTCAAAGCATATGGATAATGGAAATAAAATAGACTTATATAACCGTTTGAAGAAACAATGAGTCAAATTTACCAGTTACACAAACATTTTAAAATATTAGGCTATACCTCTTCAAAGGGACTATATGCTCAGTAAACAAACAGTTCCAGTAACTGACCGGTGGAAGCCTTTTTAAGCCAAATGCTATAGTTCACTTGGCAATTAGTAGGGTGCACTGGTCTGGAGTCTGGGGTAGGCTGGTGAACCCATCTCTAACCGGGGTCAAAGCTCTTGACTTGGCTTGTTGAAGGTGCGTTCAACACTGTGGTTGTAGCTATGGTAGCACTATGCCTCTGCCCAGATAAACCCCAGGCTGCATCATGCAACTCTTTGTTCAGTAGAGAGATGAGTTTAACAGAACCTCAGCCTCAGGAGACTATCAGGTCTCTAGCACGTTTGTTGCCTTGGAAGCCGAGAGACATAGTGGATCTCTGTTTAATGTGCATTGAGGAACTCTTTTGCAATGCATTTTAGATAGATGTGAAAAGAACCGGCTACTACATAAGAGGTCAACTGTTTCATGTTTTAATAAAATGTCCACAGTGGTAGAGCTGGAGGTGCACAGGTTTGTCCATTTACTGGATGTTGGCATAAAGTTTGTCGATCTGCGGCTGGAAGAGCGCTTTCAGCTCGGCCCTCTTGGCCTTGAGCGTGGGAGTTAGCAGACCGTTTTCAATGGTGAACTGCTCTGGATGGAGGTGCACGTCTTTAACCTGCATGAGAGAGGAAGGGGAGGGGGGGGAAAGTGCTGATGGTTATTGTTGTTGTGCTGATTAGACAGTCTTGTATATACAACAGACATGGTTGTTGATTTGGCAATTCATGGGGACCAGTCACCTGCTCAAAAGACTTGAGTCCTGCTTCTTTGCCCAGTTTGGTCATGTCAGACAGAATGGCGTTCTTCAGTCCCTGTGAAAGAAAGGTATTAGGTGTCAGAATCTTTGTTAGAAGCGCTCATAAAACAGGCCATCTAAAATTGTCAGTTTCTCACAAATATTGGGTGTTTTGGCGAGGGCAGCTGAATCACATTCTCTCAAGTTGAAAAATAATACAACACTGCTGAGTGGACTTTAGCCAAATATTCAATATGATTTGCAGATATCCTGATCCTGATGCATATAACAGCAAGCATGCAAGACTACTCCAAATGGCGTTTCTATTATAAGCAGTATTAATGGTAAAGTGTTACTGCAGCAGCAATATGTCAGCACTTTAGTAGAAAGTGTAGGTTGAAGAAAAAAAAGCAAAACTGGACTTGTCTGGATCCGACAGAAGCCTTACCATATTTTTGCACAGTTCTTCCAAGGAGCCTTGGAGCCCCAGTTTTTTGGCAAAGCTTGGCACGACCTCGGGGTCAGGGACCACAATGGCTACTAGGCTGGACTGCACACACAGAGAGTGGTGTGAATGACAGAGGGATTGTGTACATTTGTGTGTACACACACATATCGCAAAGCACTGGATTTACCTGTAGACTGTCTCCATGCACAAACACTTGGGCCACAGGTTCGCTGCGTACATAGACATTCTCAATCTTCTCCGGTGCTATGTACTCGCCTTGAGCCAACTTGAAAATGTTCTTCTTCCGGTCAATAATTTTCAGAACTCCACTCTATAGCATAAAACATTTTCAGTCACATTGGAGAAGTTTAGACTTGTATTTTGTCAGGACCTTTAATATACATCACAAGAGTAATTTTTGGGATTGATAGACCTTTGCAGGCAGAAGATTGATAGAATTATGTACATTTTGCTGGTTTCTGTTTGTCATGGAAATTATAGCATTTAGGTGCATTTTATGAAATGGAGCACCTTTGCCTACATGACCAAATTACTGACCCAATCATCCATTACTCCCATTGCATATCAAATATTGTGTTCCCTTGTGTCACTTAAATGTTGTACTGCACACAAAACAGGAGACAATTGTGATTTGGTTCAGATATAGATATAACTTTTCTTGAGATAGCTCAAGAAAAGTTAGATGCATCAAAAGTCCAGAGCCTAATTCAAAACCTAATTCTGATGAGAGTGTGAGTGAATAGAATCACTAAAACCACAGGGACTCCATTGACAAATCCCTAAAGTTCCTGCCAAAGCGAGTCAAGAAAATGCCCTCCAGGGATATTAAGGACTCCCCAAAGCAAGACAATTACCTGCTCTCACTCAAACCCGTTTCCAATATCAATTATTCTCCTTACACCCCTCATCCATCCCTTTCTTTTACCCCCAACAGCTTACTGTATTTACGCAGGTAGTGCCAACAGTCCTAAATTCTCTTTTTGCCAATCAAATGGG